>JAMXDD010000010.1:17419324-17679778 GCA_024733475.1 Syzygium grande
AATTCACGAAAAATGAGAAAAACCCTCTAAAAAATTCTCAAAAATTGGATAAGCCATTAGGGTTTTATCTTAGGGCTTTTGATTGCATTTTCTTTTTAGAGACGATGCTAGGTCGCAGGTTGTTTATTCTTTTCATGATTTTTGGTTACGCACTTTTAATGCATTGATTGTTGCTTTTTATTTTCAGAAAGGTTAGGTGGAATTTTAGCTTTTTCGATAAGCTGCCTGGTATGTTAATTTGCGATCGTTCAAGTTAGGTACCGAAAGGGCACTAGTTAGATCGCTAGTGTAATCAAGTCCCCGAATTTTGGAATCTATGGTTTCGCAAGAATCGAGATGACGTTCCCGCGTCTCGATTAGGGTTTCTAGTCGACCCTTAATCATGGCTAGTGGCGACTCCATTCAACTGCGTAAATTATACAATTTTCGTCGCATGAGGTATGAGGCTTGGGAGTGCTTCGGTCCTTGACAAATATCTCTTGGCCTGAATCTGATCGGTTCGGAAAGGTCGCGATATTGCTGTATTGCGTCCACTCCACAGATCCTCTTTGTTTGCTGATTCACATCAATATATTCCCAGCAGTAGACTGGATGCACTTGATAAATATTTCTGTGCTCACGTGTGAAGTGTCATTATGGGATATGCACTTTAATGGGGATGTGAAGTTTCAAAGATTTTTCCCTTCTAAATGGTTTGGCTGTATCTTCTAGAGTTTTAGCATACTCCGTGTGCGCTGGGCTAGACGTAGAAGTATTCTCATATTGCACCATGATTATATTATATGATCACTACTTGGACATTGCTGAATTAGTTTACCGAAATGGCAGGCATCTATTCTCCTAATGCATGTTGGGGTTTTGCTCGTGAGTTTATTAAGGACCTGGAAAGAATAAGGTCTTGTTAACCTCTTTCTCACAATGCTGCAGTATGATGTGATTTATTATTCTTTTGCATTCTTTTGGTTACTACTCGATTTATAAGATTGCAGACCTAGAGCCATACTCGACATTATGAAATCGGGTTAAATTTCAGAATATCTACTTCGACAAATATGCCAAAGCAGGGGATGTGTGAACGCTGTGGTTACATTTCAAGCCAGGTAAAGTGGACTTCTCTTCCTCGGGTCTGACTTTAAAATGTAAGAAAGGAATTGACACAGCTTCTCTCATCAACTATCTATGCTGAGTAAAATTTGAACTTTAATATATTTTGTTGGTCTTGTTGGAACATAATTCACTTATCGTGTGTTATCTGGCAGAAATGGTGTAAAGCCTGTGTTTTGCTGGAAGGACTGAACAGGGGGTTACCAAAACTAGGAATAGGGTGGACTCGCATATGCTAAGTTTCGTCTTTACTACTGATTGATGGTAAATCTTCCAAATGTGCCAAATAGAGCAAAAATTGTGAAAGTCATACTGGCAAAAGAAGACTTCTGCAGATGTTGACTTGAACGAAATTGCAAGCATGACAGATGGTTACTCAGGAAGTGACCTAAAGGTGACACCGTAGAATCTTAACTCACACTATTCACTAGTGGAGAATTCACTCTCATCTATTACTGTCTTATTGCAGAATTTATGTGTACTCGAAGCGCACAGGCCAATTAAAGAGATATTGGAAAAGGAGAAAAAGTTTCACATCTTCTCGTAATTTGATATGGCTACTTTACTCGTACTTTGATTATGGCTGATAAGATGTGCAACTCATGACAGGCACACGCTGCAGCTCTAGCAGAAGGCAAACCTGCTCCAGCTTTGAGATGGAGTGTTGATATACGGTCTCTCAATATGGAAGATTTCAAATATTCACATGAACGGGTAAAAATATTCAAAAATGGCACTTTTTTCTCACCATAGCGTGATCGTCCACAAACCTATAGCTATTTTACAACTTAGTAGCATTTCATTTTCTGTATTGTTGGTGCAGCTTCAATTGATTTCGTATCTGTGTTGTTAACATGAAAAGGTATGTGCCAGCGTATCATCCGAGTCTATTAATATGACCGAGCTTCTATAGTGGAATGAACTCTACGGTGAAGGCGGTTCAAGAAGAAAGAAGGCACTCAGCTATTTCATGTGAAGTATTATTGTTCACTAATTCACAATTACAACTTTTGACCCGCTGCTCGTCCTCCGAAAAGCTGCTGCGTAATTAATCCGTTTTGTTTTTGTAACCTGGGAAGCCCCTTGTTTTAGTTTTTCCTTGCCAAGTTTTTTTTTTTTTTCTTCCATTTTTCTTGGATTGTTGGTATAAAAGAGAGAGAGAGGAAAGCCTTCAATGGCTTTTAATTTGGCTCCGCATCATATGTGTCCTCTTTTGCTTTCTATTCTGCTCTTACGATTTACTGATTCTCATATAATTTGAACTTTTGTTCATCTCTTTTAGGTGAAGTCCTTACTGTCACTATATTAATAATGGTCAGATAAGAGATCTCTCTCTCACACACACACGCACATAAAAGCACACCTGGGTTTGTGCATTAGAAACAATAGAAATGTGCGTTTATTTTGTAGAAGAAAACAATCATCACATATCATGATCTTGGAAAGCAAATCACTGTCTCCATCCGCCTGGCCTGCTTGGTATTCTATTCAAGCTTTTAGGTGGTTATGAACCCACCACAGCTATTAGAATCTTACATTCCAAAATCCTCTCTCAACTCGGTTGCCTTCTCTTCTCCTCCTTTTATTTAATTCAACAAAATTCGATCAACTGATTTAATTGATTCAACAAATTGCCCTTCCCGTCAAGCTCAATCGTGGCCTTAATTCCATAGCTATGGAAGATGTTCGAGTTCAGAGGCGAAAGAAAACAGAATGGTCTTTGTCAAAGTGAACACAAGAATAATAGGACCCGACAGTTCTAATTGTTGTTGCGCCAATCATGTACAAATGATTAGCCTCCCTCAAGTAGTATGAGTAATCCTCCTCATGTTAGCAAAAAGGAAAATTGGAGTAAACATACTAGGTTTTTCATGTAATCGAAAATAAGATTTGATTGGTGTATTGATTCATTCGGGGTGATGAATAGAAGAAAAACCATGGAGGGGCCCTAGAAATTCCCATGGCTGCCATCCTATAAACTTGGATGTTAGAAGAAGCCCTCTTTTGTAATCATTAAATGTTTGGGAATTTCAAGACTCTGCTTAAGTCACTCACTAGGACAGAGAAAGTGCCTCGTCCACAATGTTCGTCTAATCTATCGAGCTTGTTCACAAATCAATGCATGCCATGCAACACAGCTAGGGAAGCTAAATGAGGCACATATACAAATAACTACTGCAGGCAAGCATATTGGGCAACCTTATAGTAACACCATCATGGTTTCAACAGGCACCTGCATATACTTGGAGAGACATTAAGATTCACATTGTTAGTCTCTAATCCCCAATTTCAACTAATTAGAAAGACTTCTCAAAAGATGGTTAATGTCCTGAGCACTACAACTAGTACAATACAAGCCTTTTGGCACGGTTGTGGTTACATCTTTCCCCAACAGGGAACACTCCAAAACTTACAGCCTTTATGGAATTGGGAACAAAAACACAAGCTCCCGTTTTAGTACAATGAGATGTCAAGCTTCCACGGAATGTCTAGGAAACCACGGAAGTCCTGGCTGAATGCATTTTTTCGAGTCAGGAACTGTAACAATTGGTCCAAGGAAAATATGCCACAAGTCAAGTATGATTGTCACCAGCATGGCTGCACCCAAAGCATCGGCGGCTACTCTTGGCAGGTCCCAAGGATTGCTTCTCATCAATCCTGCAGGCACAAGTTCATTTTCAGCTGACAATGTTGCATGAGCTCCAATGATTGACCAAGTACAAAACGTTTGACTAGAAAAGACAAAGCTACAACTGGCACATATCCTCTTCCATATTCTCCAATTCTTCCACTTCATATCAAAAAGAAAAAAAGGGAAAAAAGGGTGCAATTGTATTTTTCTAATGAGTGGAAGCATTATTCTTTTAATTTGGATATATGAAACATAATGTATGAAAAGCAACCACATAATTGAATACATGAGAGAGAACATGAAGAAAATGGCGCGTACAATGCATATCAACCTTGTCAGAATTTATGGCTCGTTAACCAGATAATGTTTTCATCTGTTTAGATGATTGCATCTACATTTTTCCATTGCCTTCATTCTGGCATATGGTTTCACTATTATGAAAACGCAATACTGGTCAATGTAGTTATTTATCAATGAAATCACTATACGAATTGATAAAGTACAGACCATGCATTTATACAAGCCGGAACCTATAATTCTCTCAGTTACAATTTAAATTCATTCTAGGACAAGTACATCCATATCACTCCACATGATTGCGCAGCCGTGATGTGCGCGTGTTACTGCTGAATCATACATTTTTTGAAACAAAGAGGATAAGAACCCATAAAATAGGTGTTGGGCACATAAGAAAAGAAACAGTAGGATATTCGTTTTTAAAAAATTAATTCCATGGACTTGTAGAGAATGCCATTTGATAAGCTTTGTAATTCATGCAAGTGCATGAAGTTTGCGAGAATACAATTATTCAAATATCATTATTAAAAAGGTCTACAAATCTAATACATAAGTATTCAAGAGCATGCTTTTCTTACCACAGGGGGAACAATTCCATTTACAAAGCCGAGGACCATTGTCATAACAAGGAAGGAGACATCGAGGCCATAGTCCTCACCAGAAGGATTAAAGCATATGAACAAAATCCCAGAGAGAGTGTAGGCTGCAATATAGCACCCAACTGATATCACCAGCAAAGCAACATACCTAAACAAGTCTAATGAGCCATCAGAACTCAAATATCACAGAAGCCTAACATACAGAGAAGGAAGAAAGATAGAACAGAATATTTAAAGACTCCAACTAACCATTTCTGTTCATCTTTTGCAACCCATGCATCATTCCACGAATGAGCAAAGTCTAGCAGGATAATTACTTGGACCAATAGAAACAATCCTGCTCCAAATTTCAATATAGTTTCTATAGATCCAAGGCATATTCAGTAAGCAAAGTCAAGATTCCAAATTAAGCAACCCTTTCCTCCTTCCCTCCAACCCTTACACTAGCCACTTGAGACCAAACTTATCCAACTGGTGAGAAAATTACACAAAAGGGGAAAAAAAAGAGAGAGTAAATTTTAATATAGATATTAAGCAGACAAAATACATCGCTAGCAAAGCGGCCTTCTCCTTGCTTAGCTGAAAATTTGATTCTAGAGATCCTTTTTGTAGGGTTTAAGAATGTGGAATGCCAACTTAGCCAAATCTACATTCAGAACGATCCCTACTAACAACTGTAGCACAAGAAGCTCTTTCCTTTCTTAAGTCAAATTTTTTGGTTCAAAGAACCGTTCAATTGAAACTTTAGATGACCAAATGGAGTACCTCAGAGTCCTCTAGTGATATGAATACACAAGCAGGCATAAAATTCCCCACAGCCATACTCTATTTCCTACACTATTTTCGTAAGCTAACAAAAACTAATGTTTTAATGTCCAAAGCCAAGTTTTGGAATATGAAATGAATAGAATAGCAGAATACAAAATCAAAATGCACATTATTATCAGCAGAAGTCCAGAGAATCTAAAAAACACTTTGTACATATCCACAAAAGGGAAAGTTTTCATTTTGCTAAAAAATGCAAATCCGTAAGCACATATCTACACTTCACATATCCCCGCACAAGGACATCTTCGGTAAGCAGAAAATAGAAGATATTACAGTACAGGACTCGCTGTTGCAAAATTTTTTTTACCTGGATAATGTCCAAAATAACTTCCAGCCCACCAAACTCACGCACAGCACCAGCTATTGCAAACTCATCCGAGAGAAGCTTGTGCGACTCCACTTACATTCACCAACTAATATTGATATAAAGAGAAGTTAAGCTTGTGCAAAACAGTGAACAGAGAAATAGGAGGCCTTTGAAGTACCGGCAAGACAGAGAACGCCAGAGGAGGTTGTGGTTGGCCAGTCAGTCGTAGAGGACGGGGACGAGGGACTTTTGCGCCAAGTTCTAAGCTGGGAGGAGAGAGAGGATTTGGAGCGCGAGAGTATGAGAGATGAGAGGAGAGAGACGCGCTATATTTTCAAAATATTGGAGGTTATCTGACCGGGTGGGGCCCGGCGACACGTGTCGCACACTGAGATACTCGTTTTTTGCCACGGTGGAATCCGAGTCATGCCAAATATTTTCTCCCAAGTGTTTAGTCACTTACGTAGCGGGCCGGGCCCATCGCGGCCCATCACAAGGAGTGGGCTCACTGGGCTGCCTGCCCATTATCCGGGCCGAGTTGACCCGGACTATTTTCGAGCGCAGCGTACATGCTTTGAATTGGATTTAGCGTGTAAAGATTTCTGTTGAATCAGAAGAGGAAGAGTAATCATGAAACGAACCCATATATCTTTAAGCCTAGTCCGTAGCTTATAACACGAAAAGTACTTGTTGCAAAATGGTGAAACAACAGACAACCTTTGCAGACATTAGGGGTATGCAACCGGACCGGGTTTACCCGGAAACCGGACCAACCCACCCGAAAAACAGGTTCAGGAACGGGTTCTAATAAGAACCGGTCCGGGTATCGGTTCTATTTTTTGGGAACCGGTTAGGACCGGTCTGGTTTTCGGTTCCAAGTAGAAACCAACCAAAACCTGTTTTAGAACTGGTTTTAAAACCGATTTTGAGATAATGTACAAAAAAGTAAAAAGCCTATATCACGTTACCCTACTTCACCGGTTTTAAAACCGATTTCCGATTTAATATTGGAATATGTTTCACAACTATGAGTGAAACAGCACGGCCCTTAAAGTCATCTAAATATTGTGTGATTCAGATGAGATATATAGACATTTTTCTAGTAAAAGCATATGCCTTACCGCTAAATCTCTTGATTTTTCTTTCAAGATATTTCATTCGGAAATAGAAGTGAGAAGTTATCTCATCATGATGCAAAATAAAGAGCTAAACATGTTGAATAAATTCCCTGAAAATGTGACTCGTAAAGATTTATGCGATTGGACTATGTCTTGCCACATAGTGTTTTTGGATTGTTGATTTTGATGGATTGTAATTTCAATTGCTCATTTTGGGGATTGTTACTTTTGGCGGATAGTGGTTTTTGTTATTCATCTTTTATTTTAAATTGTTTCATTACTACCTATATTATTTTGCTAGAAAAAAAATGAAACTAAAAAAAGGAATAAAAAAAAATGGTTCTCGGGTAGACCCTGAAATCGGACCGGAAAAACAAGGTTGGTTCCAAAACAGGGTCTAGGAAAAACAGGGTTGGTTTCAAGTTAAAAAATTGAGAACGGTTATATAAGTAGGGGTTGGTTTTTGGGTTCTAGGTCCGGACCCAACCTACCCTGGAACCGATCACCCCTAGCAGACATTGCCTACGAAAGAAACCCCCCCCAAAAAAAAAAAAAAAGTGAAGATACAGGAAAATATTTACTTGTGATATCGAATCGAAACATCTTTTAGAGCTATTCTATATGTGAGTCTCATGATAATGATTACGAAAGTTATCAGTCATTCAGAAAATATTGGGTACCTAAGTGATGCTTTGTTAGTAAAATCATAGTCTGCTTAGTGATGGACACGTGTTGCCCAGGCCCACCGTGGCCATGTCAACCAAATTTTTAGCTTTCGGCCCTCTCTTCTCCCTCTTAACTTTCTCTTTGCCACTTTCTCTACAATTCATTATGTCGCGAACCGCCGAATTTTTCCTTAGAAGGGGGAAGATGTGGCGTAGCCTGATACATGCTAAGTTTAGGTCCAAGATTTAACTTGGGCTCTCCCAAGCTCATACCATATCGCAACATGTAGTTTAGGTTTTTAACCTGCAAGTGATTTTTATCTAGAAGTCGCCACTAATCAATTTGGGGTAAGTCGATTAGAAAATCAAATAAGACATCGGGAAAATCACTATATTTCTACAATCCAGAGATTAAATGAGTTTGAGGACTTGATTACATTAATTGAGTGATTAGTGCTCTTTCGGTACCTTTCATCCTATTCATTTCAAAAAATATTTATCAGGCAGTTTGGATCGATTTTAGGACCTATGTCCTAACATGTGAGATGATCAAATGAGTGCATAATCATTGAAGATTGGCAGTCAAGATAAAAATACAGCCTAAGGTTTTAATCCTAACTAAGGTGACAATATTCAAAATACGACAATTTATGCAATTATATTCTAATTAGAAATAATATGCATAATAATAATATAACAGTAATAAAAATAACATCTAAAATCCTACTGTATAGCCTTATAGGATTATTCGATTTAAACATGATTATTAATCAAATAATTTACATAATTTAGAAAAATATTCAAAAATACTAATTTCTAAACTATTTTATAATTTTAAAAGAAAATAAAAAACGAATTTTTTATTTTTATTTTTTAAAAGATATTATTTTTTAATAAAATAATAAATATTAATATAATATTAAATCGGGTCGGGTCAGGTCTGGTCGGAACCAACTCGAGGTCAATAGATCCGACCCAAAGTCATTGACCCGGGTCAGATCTCTCGATCCGAACCGGATCGAGGGTCAACCCGGGTCATTCATCGGGGTCTTGACCAACTCGGATCTGACCTGAATCCTCCCCAGCAACCTGACTCCCCAGTTTTTCTCTTCTCCGCGGCCTCACACTAGCACTTGTGGCGTTTCACCTGCCATGGCCGTATGCCAACGCCTGGCGTTTCACCTGCCATGGCCGTATGCCAACGCCTGAGCCATAGTCGCCTCGCCGTCATGATCCAAACCCGGCAGCACTCCTCCGCTCGTGTCACCGCCAGCTCGACGATCGCCAATGTTGGGCCCGACGACTTTGCTTCTCAGCCGACCTAACTAGATCCCAGTGACGCTCTGGGTTTCCCGCTTGGCGGCTTCAATGAAAATGACTGAGATGTTCATCTTGGCCTGGCCATGCCTACTCCGGCATCACTTTGGCCTGAGTCCGACCAGCGATGGACTTCCGACCAGACCCCACGTTTGGCCCTGCTCCGAATTTCGTCAAACGGGTGGTATGTGCATACTAGAAGAGAGATCCGGGCTGCTCAAGAAGTGGATCCGTGCCAAGAAAGAACTCAAAAGGACTGACGACATGCCACGACAACCAGAGAAGGCTCGCCGACGTTCAAATCGAGTGCAAGTGGACGTCGGCGAGTCTTGGCCCCGTTTGGCTAAGACCAATAAAAATAGGGCAACGGGGGACTCACGGCAACAGCTTGGAGGCGAGGTTCGGTGGTTGTTGGTCACGGCACAAGCACAGCTATCGCCGGAGGAGATCCCTTTCTCTCTATCTCACTTAGTCTGTCTCTATTCTCGCTCTCTCTCATCTCCTCTCTCCAAATTGATCTCCCTTTCTACACTCAGGCATTTTCACAAACACCTAGCCCGCATGGCTTCGATGCAGGAAAAGAGGCGCGACGACCGCTCGCCAGTCACGGTTTCGGCATGGTGGCCACTGGGGACCTTGTTACACTCGACATTTCACTTGTTTCGCTCAAAATCTCTCCTGATCGGGCTTCGTCACCACTCCTCTCCTCTTCACCAGAACCCCCCCTCTCCTCTGTTTTTCTTTTTTCAATCTGTGGCCTCCTGCCTCTCTCTCTTCTCTGGTTCTTTTATGGTCAACGACCACCGGCTTCTGCTCCATTAACTCACCATTGAATGGCCTGCACCGGCCTACTCTATGTCATCGACTTTCATGGCCATTTTGCAGGGAGGCAAGCTTTGCTCCTTTGCATCTCGGTTTTCATGGTAACAAGGAGGTGAAGAGGAGAGAGAGAAAGGCCGGGCTAAGCAGGAAAGGAGGAAGGGAAAGGCTGGGCCTTGGGAAGGAGGAAGGGAAACGTTCGTGGCCGTTTGCTGCACGTGCGAGAGAGAGAGAGAGAGAGAGAGAGAGAGAGAGAGAGAGAGAGAGAGTTGTGGGCTGCGTGCGGGAGAGGGGAAGAAGGAGAGGAGGTCAGGTTAAGTCAGCCTTGGCTAGGCTCGATCTGATTTTTTTGGATTTTTAAAATTTTTTAAACAATTTTTAATTTTTTAAAATAGAAAAAAATACATTTTAATAGTGAAAAATGTACCTATGTCTATATGCAATGCAATTGAATAAAAATATATTTTTTGATTTAGGAATTAAGGATATTAACCCTAAATTTTGTGTAATTTAATTGGGCAATTAAAAAATAGGTGTTAACACGTTATCTTCTCCATGGACACCAAAATCGAATGATGACAATGTGCCTCCCAACAGCTCATCCAAATCGGCATTACCAACGTCTTCTCCGTCCCTGGCCACGGAGCTCGAGCCCAAGGCTTGCTGCCGCCATGGCTGTAGAGCTTGACCTCAAGTAACCATGGTCCCGGGCTCAAGATATGGTAACCATGGTCACGAGGCTGTTTGGAGGGGGAAGCTCTTGAGCTAGAACTTGCAAAAGCAAGGGGAGGACAACTGGTGGAGGTGAAGGTGGAGCGGGCGGGCTTGGTGGCGCGGGGATCTTCATCGTGATGTGAAAAAAGGGATAGGGATCCATCGGCGACGAGTCCGCTACCATCCGAGTGTGCTCTTCAACATGTCCGGGAGTGGTGGTGGCTAGGGCTCGAGGTTGGAGAAGGGAAAAGGGGTCAGGTGGAGAAGAGAGAGAGGGGGAAAGAGAGAGAGAGACCATGAAGAGGGAGAAGAAAGGGGCAAGAGCTGAAATTTGGCTGACACAGGTGGGGCCCAGGCGACATGTGTCCATCACCGAGTGGCCTATGATTTTGCCAACATAGCATCACTCACTTAGGTACACGATATTTTCTTGTTTCTGATGACAAAATTTGCTAATGTCTAATGATTTGCTTATCTCGACTAGACTTTTTGTCCTTGTTTGAAATCTCTCTCTCTCTCTCTCTCTCTCTCTCTCTCTCTCTCTCTCTCTCTCTACTTTCTTCATTTTAGAACCCCAACAAACCTAATAGAAGATCCACCAAGTCGAACACCCTTGCAAAATATAAAACCTCTTACGATCACCATTCCTGACCATGAATGTGAGCTCGACATCTCATGACCATGACAGCAGTGAGCTTCGACATGATGAGCTCTTGATTTGGTGGCGATCATGACAAATAGCTTAGTGCTCAAGCCATCATGGTTTTAGCGAGCTCAAATCTTGAGCAGCTATGCCACAAGCTTGAAATCTGGTAGCCATGGCCAGAGTCGAGAGCTCAAGTTGTCATTATGGCCACAAGCTAGAGAGCCCATGCTGGCCCCTCTCTCTCTCTTTCTCTCTCAATTTTGTTTGTGTTAATTTTCATGTTTCTTGACATGATGTTACATAATAATTTTGGATGAATCATAACACAATGTTCATACTTTGACGCCCAATTCAACAATTTGATCATTTATATCAGCAAAAATTGACCAATAAAAGAAAATGTATAATGATATGACTAATTTGAAATTTTTTTTAAAAAAATAGGGGGATGCTTTTGAAAACAAAAGTAGAACAGCGATTTTGATTTAAGGACAGAAGTACATGGCCACCTGTGCCATTATCGCCAAGTGTAATTAGTCGTTCCCAAATGGAAAATGCTACATATGCTAAAAGATCCATTTAAAAGTCCCTTATTAAGTCGTGGCAAATATTTCTATTGGATATTACCAAAGAAAAACAGATGATTCAACACGTGGATCCTACTTATTTCAATACACAATTAAAACTCCCCACGTTACTTAGAAAAGCCATTTTAATAAGAAACGACTTTATTAGTTGGTGAGTATCTCCCACTTATCTTAATCCAATCCGATCGCCATGTAATCTCAATCTAAGCTTTCGATAAAACGGTGTACAGCATGTAAAGAACCAGCCCCTTTTCTAGACTCCTCCTCTGTCGCGTCTTACGTAATTAGAAGCGTGGGTGGAGGAGGAACACTTTAGCCGTCATTAAGGTACATAACATCCCACCCACTTAAGCCTGTTCGGGTTGTTCTTCGTCTTTAACTATATGATATGGAAAGTAATATTCCGACAAAAAAAAAAGACATATTGTTGGATCCATCAATCTGCATGAATGTCTCCCTCCCTTACGGAAGATGGGGAATCCCATAATTATTGAATTGCGAGTAATTAACGATACACGCATGGATGCTTCTATTCTCAATGGGCATAAACTTACGGGCTCCTTTTGCATGGGAATATGACATATAACATGCATTATTATTATCATCATCATTATGTGCAAGGAAATCTAGCTAAGTGCGTAATACCCAATTCCCATAAAGTTGCCCTTCGAAACCCTTTTGGCGATATTATTCCCCCTAAGTTGAGGTGCATTAGTTTTTTTCTCATGCAAAAGTTGCTTCTTGTGGCAATCCAAGATAGCGTGGATCCGACTGCCTTAGGCTAATTAGTAATTACTTTGGTGTTATCTATCCTTTAAGCTTTGCTTTGGCGACTCCAGAAAGGCATTCTCGGACCGCCCTTCAATTTATACTGCCTACTTTCTCTTTGATTCCTCACGCAAAACGATCCCCTAATTAAATATCGCATGCTTTTATCAAACATACCTTCACGCATGTATGCATTGGATATATATATATATATATATATATATATATATATAGATAGATAATATGTATTTGGCTTTTATATGAATACGAGCTTGTAATGACCCAAAATGTTTCATTGCCCCTAGTTTTGTTAATGCTTAATTTTAATGAAATTAAGAGGAATTTCCCCTAAGACTCAAGAAAATTTTTTTGGGAGATTTTTGAGTTGATTTTGTAAAATTAATTTTCACATTTGGGACCTGGCCATTTCGCAACCGTTGATTTGCTATATAATATGAATTGATGGCCGATATAATCCGAAAGAACAACAACCCATGTACTTGGCTCTCATTGGTCAATTTTGGACAAGTGTACGTCCATCTCATGCCATCTCAACCATTGATCTCCTGGCGAACGAACAAATCGGATTAACCGGAAGCAAAATAGGTCAAGGTAAATAGAAAAGGATAAATCCTAGCACCCGGCCCATTCTCTCTCTCTCTCTCACGAAACCTCTTGTATCGGCCACCTCTCTCTTGTGCACCTCCAAATCTAACTGTTCAAGTGGAATTCGAAGCGAACAAAATGTTGCAAATTCATTCAAATTTGTACAATGTTAAATTTTGGTAAGAAAAGAAAGAATGCATCAAAACCACATATGTACATAAATTAACTTCAAGGAAAAGAAACCCCTGCTCTATCTCCACATGAAAGGGATCTAAGCTCCATGGGCGGTTCTTTTTTTTTTTCTAAAGTCAAAATGTGAACATGTTTGCTAGCCAGTTTTGTGCAACAGTTCCCTTCTTGCTACCCACAATTTCAGTCTCAGGCTATACTAAAACTAAATAAGAAGATTTCGATAACAATCGCGTATGACTGATTTGATATTGAGTTATCTTGATTTGATTTAATTTTGTTTGTAATCTAAGTTGTTTGAGTTGTGTTCACTTGACTTTTATTTGTTAAAACTGTGTATGAATGTATCTCTATTAATGAAATCCCATCAAGGGAAAATTCAGTCTCTTGGGTCCTCATTTGTCTTTACTTGGAGCATATGAAACACTCGAGTCTCCCAATGTAACGAAATGACTTTTCTTAAACCCCATTTGGGAGTTCATATAATGGCATTGCGAATTGGCTCAATGATACCACATCGGATTTGTAATCAATGCGCGAAAATACTTTCTTTGGTACAATGGCAATTGCGATTGCTGGATGCCATCCGCTGGAAGGACGAAGAAATCACAGTTAAGCCAAAAATGGAAAGTTTCTCCCATCTCGATGACACCATAAAACATGTCGTTGTCCAAGTGAAGTTCGAAAGTTTACAAAACGAGAGGACGTGCGTGATGCGCGATCGCGAAAGGGACAGATCAACTTGCAAGAAGAGCGTGTAGGAGTGTAGGACCGTGATGCAGGCTTGAGAGGGAACAAGGGCCAGGCAAGAACGCCGTCTGTCACTCCTCCGCACGAAGGGGGGCGTGGCGTCTCTTTTCCCTGATCATGTACGACGGACCACACGCCACAAAAATGAGATGGAACCTAAGCTTTCAGCTCCTAATTCATGGGGATAATACTCTATAGAAGGAGGGTAGGCTAAAACGATGATGGCTCGAAGGTTTGTAGGTGGAGGACCAAATGACCCACGTGGGTATCATACGCCTGGAGCTTGTTGAACTCGGGGAACAATGGATAAAAGAGGTGTAAAATGGCGTTGCAACGTGAAGAGTGATCCTTGCTGAGAATGCCCTTCCTTTTTGGACTTGACTCTACACTTCAGAATGTAATTTCTTGATGGCGACCGCGTATGAGTATTCACATTAGCTTTTCTTCTTGATTAACTGCTAAGATCATGGACAGATCCGTTTGCATCCTCTGTTACTTTAGTTAAGAGTAAAAATGTAGTAAAGTAGGAGAATCTATATCCTCAAGAGATCCTATAGGAAGAGCTGTTTTGCTTTACTCCAAGAAACCTCGTGCGTATAAGAGATTAGAAAAATTGTACATCTCTAGAAGTTAGTTTCGAATGGCGGCATGGCACGGACATGCATTTGGTAGCTCTCCAAAACTCTTAACAAACGTCAATAGATGTGATAATCATATACTAAGCTCTAATTTCCTAATAGTTTAAGCTTTTGAAATAAAAAAATTGTTTGACACGATACCAGAATACAAATCAAGGATTGAACTCATCATATCTTCTTTTACTGTTATTCTTTATTAACAATTTAAACTTTTGGAAAAACTATATGTTTCTTAAGTGCTAGTGTTCTAAGAATGATTTAAGAATTGATATGTTAAGCGATGCGACATACTCTCAATGAGGCTGCAAATCCAATCTATGTATTTACACGCCTACATGCAGTCTACAATACCAATTTCAGAGTAGTTTTATTCAGAGTAGTTTTACTACTGCACTTAGTATTACTTATTCAATCACCTGTACAAACCCTATAAAATATCATGTAGGATAGCGAGTTCTCTTGGCTTCAGGAGCTTCCTACAAGGAATAACCCTAGTTGGTAGAGATGCTCGTAAAAATCTATTGCATTATGATCAATGCTGTCCTTTCATGGAATCTCTCGACGAGACAAAGCCATTCTCTGTTTCCCCGAAAACAAAACAAACAAACAAAAACGAGCGATGGCCACTTCTAATTCTTTAGGTCCTCTATTGTCGTTATTTTATGTAGTGTCCAATGACGAGGAAGCCAACGAAGAACCCACGAGATGCCCCCTTTGTACTTCCCAAACCATTGAGCACTTTACCAAACAAAACTCAAAATATCTTACCTCCCCCCCCCCAAAAAAAAAAATCCCTTCAAATATCTTCACGTGGACTTCTCGTGACGTGAGTGGGTGCTCCCGCCACGTCATTTAATCTTCATTATCAATCTTTTGGGGGGGAGGAGGGCGGGGGGATTGAATTCCCCATTTTTCCTAACTAATATATTTTATCTCCCCCAAAAAGATTTCCTAGAATAATTCTTCCAGAGCAAGAGAAAAGTCGCACGGCATGAGATTCTCCCAATCCCGACCGAGGAATAATAAGTGTGCCCCGCTATGTATCAATTGATTTGAACCCATTTGGACCCACGATATCTTGATTCTATAGAAAAAAAAAACAAACAATTCTATAGTTCCAATTGAGCAATCGATCGTGTGTTTTTATGTGGCCATGCGATGCTTATATAAACCCACCCACACCCTCGCCATCTACGACGTACAGCAAGAAGCTAGCTAGTCAGTCCTACATAAGTCTCACTATTGCAATCTAAAGAAAAGCATCTTATTTCACCCCGAAAGAAAGAAAGAAAGAAAAAAAAAAAAAAAAAAACAACCTTGCGGGGAGGGAGAATGTCGGGGGTTTGGGTGTTCGAGAACGGGGTGTACCGTTTGGTCAAGAACCCGCAGGCAGAGGGGTTGGACGGGGAGGCAGGTGAGTTCCAGTAGGGAGGTCTTGGTGCACCTGCCGAGCGGGGAGGCGATATCTTCCTACTCTTCGTTGGAGCAAATTTTGAGAGGATTGGGATGGGAGAGGTACCATGGCAGGGGAGATGCCGACCTCATACAGTTCCACAAGCACAACTCCAATGATCTCATTTCTCTCCCCTGCGACTTCTCCAAGTTCAGCACCGTGCACATGGACAACATTGTCATCAATAATCCCAACATCTTCCACATACAAGAACACTCTTGATCCGTCGCGAGGCCCCTCTTCATGTGTCCAGTGTCTAGGTGCATGTGCTATCTCGAGTTGGTCTCATGCTTTGAATATCATGTGTCTTAAATGGTTCCCTTTCCACGCTCATATGTAATTTCTCTTGTCAAATTCTCAGTCTTTCCTTCGGTCCATTTGTGTGTGCTTAGAGTTCAGGGTTTCCAGTTAGATTTGTTCTCCATCTATTGTCCTTTGTTACCTGCTTCCCTTCTGAATAAAATTGTGAGTGATAGTGCTATACATACTCTTTTTTGTCTCATTCTACATAAATACCTGGCTCACTATACACTTGCATGCAATATTTGTCTTCACCAAAGTAAACAAAGAACCCTGAATATACCAATCCATCGGTGATCGAGTTGATTTGCACTCGGTTCCTTTAACAAGAGGTCCTGGGTTCAAACTCGTCCATCGGTGATTTAAGTGGGGGGTCGTGGCGGTGGGATGCTGCGCTAGCCCCCCTCAAGAACTAGTCGGACATCACCGCGGGTTTGAACCCTAACTCGTCGGCTGTGCGAACACCTCGATTATCAAAAATAAAAAAAAATAAAAAACCCTGAATATTAATCACAGACTTGAGATTAGATGAGATGTCCCCACGTGCTCCTGTGGTACCATAGATTAAAAAGTAAGCAGAGATACTGCAATTAGTACCCAAAACAAGAAAAAAAAGAAAACGAAAAACAACGAAAAAGAAAGGACGTGGGACATGACCGACAGGCAACTCTGGCAAGAAGCAAGATTCATGGGAAAAGTGGTACGTCTGTTTGTGCGAAAACTACATCATGATAGTGGAACCTTTGTTCTGAAAATCGCTTGCTGTAACAAGCTTCCACTCCGAGTGGATCTTCTATCACCCATCTTCCTTTAAAACGGGTGTGTCATGATGCATAGAAAAGAAGATGCTGTATAGGATCATTTCATTGATGAGGAGGTTAACAATACTAATACTAATACCAATGTAAAATTCACGTCATCTTACGCCTTTAGTCCTATTGTTTTGAGGTTAGAGTTGTAAGTTATAACGTAATACTTTTATACGGAAAATTTATGACATCTAGGATCTTAGATTTTCATGATTTTTCACAATAAGAGAGATGAAGACATACCTTTATCCATAGCATTTCCCTTGAAAATAATTGTTGCAGAAAACAGAAAAAACGAAGAAATCTTATTTCTCTCCCTTACCTACTTTTCTCTTAACGTATCTTATCGATGGAGGATAAAAATACAACACTCTTTTTCGTGTGTTATCATGGGTGGAGAGAGGACTAGACTCTTTTATATATACCCCTTCAAGTGGTGTCTTCCATCAAAGCATATCCTTCTTCATAAGAGTTGCACCTCTTCAGAGGTACTTTAACTTCTCAATAGAATTATACCTTTTCATCTACACTTAAATATTTATTAAATCATTAATTCATAACATCATGTGGGCCACATTATTCTTACATTCTCCCACTTGGCCCATATGATCTTCCTTTCATGGTTTAATAAAGACCATAATGTGCACAATAACATTATGCTAAAACCTTTCTTAAATTGTCTATCACATAATGATCACAGTTAAATAAAAAAACTAATGCGAGTTATAGCAGTTGTATGTCATTAATCAACATAGTCCCTTCCATGTACTACAACGATAGCTCCCTACTTAACATGATCCATAAATGAGAAGTATAGTAATGGTCCAACTATAATGTCTCTATTAGAGACTGTCCTATTACACATTCATCTATTTCCATCATATATACCAAATAGAAAGTAGGAAATATGAGAAACACATAATTGAGCTCATAGTGTCAAATAAATAAACTTAATGCACTCATAATACAATCATTAATGACATCCAATAATACCCATCCTTTCAACATGTTTTTTAAATATTTTGGGCACAGTCCTTTTGTTAAGGGATTTGCAATCATAAGGTTGGTGCTAATGTGCTCAATTGACACCTTTTGTTTCTGAACTTCTTCTTTAACGGACAAGTATTTAATCTCCATATGTTTAGCACCCTTGGAGTACTTGTCGTTCTTAGAGAAGAAAACTGCTACATAGTTATCACAATAAATTTTTAGTGGGCTGGCAATACTATCAACAATCACAAGCCCTGAAATAAAGTTCCGCAACCATATCCTATGAATAGTGGCCTCAAAGCATGCCATAAACTCAGCCTCCATAGTAGATGTAGCAATAACTGACTACTTTACACTTTTCCATGAAATTGCACCTCCAGCCAAAAGATACAAATAACCAAAAGTTGATTTTCTTATATCAATACATCCGCCTAAGTTTGAATCTGAATATCCAATCACCTCAAGATGATCAAATCTTTTATAAGTGACATATGATTCTTTGTTCCTTGTAAGTATCTAAGAACTTTTTTTTTGCAGTTTTCCAATGATCTAATCCTGAGTTACTTTGATACCTGCCCAGCATTTCGATAGCAAAACTAATGTCTGGTCTAGTGCAAGTTTGAGCATACATTAAGCTTCCGACAACAGATGCATAAAGAATACTTTTCATTCATTCTTGTTCTAATTCACTTTTCGGACATTGCATAAGACCAAATTTGTCACCTTTTTGAATTGAAACTGCTCCTGCTGAACATTTATCCATATTAAATCTCTCTAAAATTTTATCAATATAGGCTTTCTAAGACAACCCTAACAATCCTTGTGATCTATCATGGAATATTTCTATTCCTATCACATAAGTTGCCTCTCCCATATCTTTCATTTCAAAATTTTTAGAGAGAAATTTCTTGGTTTCATGTAACAAACCAAGATTATTAGTAGCAAGCAAAAGGTCATTAACATACAGAACTAGAAAAATAAACTTGCTCCCACTGACCTTCATGTATATACATCGATCAACAGTGTTTTCCTTGAATCCAAAAGAATTTATGGTATCATTAAACTTAAAATACCATTGTCGAGAAGCTTGTTTAAGTCCATATATTGATTTTTTTAAGTTACACACCATTTGTTCCTTTCCTTTATTTGAAAAACCCTCGGGTTGGTCCATATAAATTTTTTCCTCTAAATTCTCATTAAGAAAAGACAGTTTTAATATCAATTTGGTGTAACTCTAAATCGTAATGAGCCACCAAAACCATAATGATTCTAAGTGAGTCTTTCTTGGAGACCGGTGAAAATGTCTCCTTATAGTCAATGCCTTCTTTCTAAGTAAAATCTTTAGCAACAAGTTTGGCCTTATATCGTTTGATATTACCTTTTTAAGTCGCGCTTAGTATTAAAGACCCATTTACAGCCGACCTTTTTGCATCCTTCAAGCAATTCAACAATATTCCAAACTTGATTTTGATCCATAGATTTTAACTTTTCTTCCATGGCATTTAACCATTTAGTAGAATCATCACATTCCATAACTTGAGAAAATGAACCTAGATCATTACCAATTCCTAAGTCAATTTCTGACTCTTATAGATAAACCATGTAGTCATTAGAAGTAGCTGACCTCCTTTCTCTTTGAGATCTTCTTAATTCTATTTCTTGTGGCTCAACTACTGTAGGTTCAATATTGACATTTTCATTATGAAGTATTTGATCATTAATTTGTTACTCTTGATTATTGTTGGATTGAACTATAATATCGGGAACAAATTTAAAAGTTTTGGATAGAGGAACTTCCACCTTAACTTCTTGAATGCAAACATCACGTATTCTTTCACTCCCACTAATGTCAACATTTTCAATGAACCTAGCATTTCCACATTCAACAATTTTTGTACTATGATTATGACAGTAAAATCTATACCCTTTTGATTTCTCTGTATAACCAATGAAGTAACCACTGGTTGTTCTTAACTCCAATTTCTTTTCATGTGGATTGTAAATTCTTACTTCTGCTGGACAACCCGAAACATGCATGTGTCGTAAATTGGGTTTCCTTCCCGTCCATAGTTCAAAGGGAGTCTTTGGAACTGCCTTACTAGGAACCTTGTTTAATAAATACATAGAAGTCTTTAATGTATACATCCACAATGATAAGGGTAGAGATGAATAACTCATCATACTCCTAACCATTTCCATTAAAGTACGATTACACCTTTTTACTACACCATTTTGTTGTGGTGTACCTGGGCATTGTATATTGAGCACAAATACCATGTCTTTCAAGGAATTTAGCAAATGGACCCGGACATTGTCTTGATTCATTATACTTTCCATAATATTCACCACCTCTATCCAATTTTACTATTTTCACCTTTTTATCTAATTGCCTTTCAACCTCTTTAATATACACCTCAAGTACATTCACTAATTGAGATTTATCATGCAATAGATAAATATAACCATAACGTGAAAAATCGTTAATGAAGGTGATAAAATAACTTTTTTACCAAAAGATGGAACATCAAAAGGACCACATATATCGATGTATATAATTTCAAGAAGCTTTGTGTTTCTTGTGGTACCTTTCTTAGTGTGCTTTGTTTGTTTACCCTTAATACAATCAATACATACTCCAAGATCAGTAAAATCCAAATTTGAAAGAATTTCATTCTTCACTAATCTTTGCTTTCTTTCTTTGGATATATGACCCAAACGTTTGTGCCACAAGTAAGCAGAATTCTCATCCACTAAATTGTGTTTAGTGCCAACATTATGATGCAAGGACATTAAGGTCTCAGCAAAAGTATTATCAAGTTTAAACTTGTAGAGACCATCACATAAAATTCCAGTTCCAATAAGAATATTATTTTTATACAAACTGAAAGATCCACAACCAAACTTAAAAAAGAATCCCGCTACATCAAGTTTTGGCAAAGAAACTAAATTGCAGGAAAAAGTAAGTACATAAAGGGTTCAAAACAAATTCAAATAATACCCAGTATCTAAGATCAAATGATAAGTGTCAATGCCTTCAATTGGAGTTTTGTTTCTATTTCCCCGTGAGCACATAATTCTCATTTGGCTTTATAGTTTTGATCAAAAGAAATCCCTACATCGTATTTGAAATGTGAGTGGTGGCACCAGAATCAATACACCAAGTATTATGAGGAACTTCAATAAAGTTTGATTCAAAACATACTAAAGCACAAGGCTTACCTTACTTTTCAAACCAAGCTTTATGCTTCAAACAATCTTTCTTCATGTGTTCAATTTTATTGCAAAAGTGACACTTAATAAGATTGTGTTCCTTCTTGTGGATTTGAGAAGCCTCAGAAGAGTCATTCAGATTGTGTAAACGTTTCTTCTTGCTCCTTCAACCTTTCCTCTTGGAATTCTTCTAAGCTTCTTGATGACTTAAGAGATGAACAAAATGAGCCTTTCGATTCTTTATTTTTGTTTCCTCTTGAACAAGCATATGGCCAATTCATTTACATTCCACTTGTCCTTTATAGTGTTGTAATTCATTTAAAATGGCCCATATTGTTCATGAGGCAAGAAATTAAGTATGAATTGTACTAAAAAGTACTCATGTAACGTTCATTCCTAAAGTCCTTAATTTTGCTGCTAAGTTTGTCATCTCTAGTACACGTTCATGCATGATATGTGAACCATCATATTTCATGGTGGTCAAAGTACTCATCAATGTATAAGCTAGTGATTTATCAGCAGTTGGAGAACGCTCTTCCACAAATTTCATAAATTCCTTAGCATTGTTAGTTTTGGGAAGAGTTGTCTTTAAGTTGTTTGCAATTATTATCTGCGTAAACATTAAGTTTAATCTATTCGATCTTTCCCAAGCTTTATGGAGAAACCTTTCATTATCATTGCTCTCATCAGTAATAGTAGCCGGTTTCTCAATTTGAAGTGCTAAATCAAGATCCAAGACACCTAAGTGAAATTGGACTTGTTCACTCCAATAAGGGAAATTCATTCCATTGAATAATGGAACAGACGAAGCAAGCGAGTGAAGAGAAATAGGTACAGATACTGTAAATATACAAGAATATACTCATACATTAATGCTTTGAGAATGTCACATTATCATATTCAAATTAAACATTACATGTATATCATAGTTCTCCTTTGAGTGATCCTATAATATACAAACATACAATAAACCACAATGATGCTAATAACTTTTATTTGGTAATTATAAATGCACCCCATTAAAATTTATTTGATATCTTTGGATATACAAACAAATTTAACAAGACATATTAATTACCAACTATTATGTTTATGAATTATAAGAAATTGAATAACGTTTGGGTCAAACCGTAAATTAATGGAAAACACTATAATTGAATTCTTGAAAATGTAAAACACTATAATTGTTTCATTCACAAACATTTACCAAATTGCATGCTGAGGGTAAAATCGTAAATTAATGCATAAGGGCAAATCTGTAAAATCAGAATCGATAGGGGGCAGAATCGTAAATTCAACAGCCCGTGGAAAAATGGTAAATAAGTTGGTCAATGGCAAAACAGTAAATCAAACGGTCAAGGGCAGAATCATAAATAAACACATAAGGGCAGAAACGTAACTAAGCGGAGGGGAGAGAAGGTGCACGCACCTCAATTGCCGCGCGGGTGTGTGGGGCCCACGCATCTATGTAAGCGCGAGTGTGTAGGGCCCACATGCCTATGCAAGCGCAGGCACTTGGGGCCCATGCGCCTATTCCTTCACCGCGTGCATAGACTTGCCTTGATTAGGATTTATTAGCAATACCAAAGTGAAGTGAAGCAAGGTCGTGGCCATCAAACTTGATGAGCCATTGGCAAGGAAGGAATTGAAAGGTAGTTTTGGCGACGAGGACTATCGAACAGTGACTATCGTGACCTTACCTTAGGGTGTGCCACCTAGGAGTTCAGCTAATGGATTATTAAGCCTAAACTTAACTCAAACTCTCCAAAGCCTATACCAATTCACGACTTAAGGTTCAAGTTCTTAACATGCAAATCATTTTCATTTTGGAATCGCCGCTAATCAATTTTTGGTAGGTCGATTAGAAACCCAAGTTAAGTATCGGAAGAGTTATTTTACTTTTATGAACTAGAGATTCAATAAGTTTGGAGACTTGATTACGCTATATTACTCTAACGCCCTTTCGATAATATTTCATTTTTATTTTGAAAATATTTATGTAGGCAGCTTCGATTGATTTTAAGCTAGACTCTAATATGCATGGAGTGATCATATAGGTGCGCCACCAATAAAAATAACACTCAATTAATCAAAGAAAATAAACAAATTGCAACAAAGACAAGCAATTGGACTCACTAATGCAAACAAGTATATTTTGGGTTTTTTTTAATCCTATAATTAAGGACTAACCTATATGACATGCAATTTTAATTAAATGCACCTAACATGCAAACAATATGACATGCATATGATTTTTTGGTATTTTTTTTATAAATAAGGAAAGCAATCAAAGATAAGCAAAATTTCATCCAATCAACAGATAACATCCGCCAAAGATACCAACAATTCAAAATTGGAAATAATATCTCAACTTGATATTTTTGCAAGAATAGAATCAATATCCTAATCTTAGGCTTAAAGCTCAAGATAAATTTTCTAACCACGCAATTTAATAATTTCATCTAAGGGCTTATAGATAGAATCAAAAGATTATATTGCGTAGCGGATTAGGAGGTAAATCCTAATCGATATTGTGCATATCACTCAAATATGCAAGGTTAGGTATCAATAAGCACAAAATAGGCAATAAAATATCCAAATTGATTTGGATAAGATTTTTACCTAAATGCACAAATAACTTTCCAAATTTGAACTTCAGTGGAATCGGCTTGGGGCTACAGTGGTGGTTTGGCCAAGGAAATATGCCTCGCGATTGCTCACAATTTGGCCGAGGAGTGCAGCTCGATGATCTCGGTGCGGCAATATCTGAGCAAAGAGCATGCAATGGTTGAACCGGTGATTGTGGCAACTCACGGATGGCGATGGATTCGCAGTATGGTCAGCTGCGTTAATGATCGACACCTGGGGACCGACAACAGCAAAGAGATATCGACCTACGTTGGTGAGGGGAATCGCCAATGATAGACTGACTAATTGGCAGCAACTTCAACGAAACTTCCAGTGAAAATAATGGCCAGGGAATGAGCAACAACGACTGGAAGACCTACAGGTATCAAAGAAACCAATCGTAGAGTAATAAGTGATCTCCGAGGAACACTAGAGATATAGTAGGGCAGGGACTAGCTCGTTTGATCATCAGCTTTGCAGGTCCGGCAACGAAGGCTCGCTGGTGCTGATCGCTGGTGCTGATCTCCGAGTAACACTGTTGGCGACGTACTTGCGACAAGCAATGGTTGGGCGTGACTATAGCATACGGCAAAGTGAAGGAGTCACGAAGCGATGAGCTGGGGCATGGTGCCTTCGTCCCCGAGTTGTCCCTTGTGTGCAGAACGGGTCTTCTTGTGTTGAGTGTGTAGTCTTTTGAACCCAGAGAGAGACTTGTTAGTGTTGTCTCAGTAAATTTCTTCTTCCCCTCTCTTTTCGACTTATGGTAGTAATGGAGGCGTGTCCCTGTAACCTGCAGGAAAAAAGATAAAAGCTCCTCTTTTTCTCTCTTTTTGTAGCCTCTTTTCCCACTTCTTTTTCTGTGTTTCTTTGAATGGCTATGTATTCTCAATTGTGTAGCTCCCTCTTAATTATGAACTCTAACAAATTTATTTATAAGAGTTAGCCAAATTATCTTGCGAGAGCCAAAATATATTATTTCCTAATTCTGATGCTCAACTTAGGCAATTTTTGATTATTTCTTTTAGCTGAATATTCATAAAATAATATGAATTATCTTCCAAGTATATTATTTAATAATTTGATAATTCAATTATTCCAACTTGCTCTATAATGCAAATTTCTGCCATATATGTATTCAATGGGCTCGGACAAACTTTTAATCTTTTGGGCTGAGTCTGTTTAATTCAATCAAGCTCAAAATCATTCACTTAAGTCCATTTGCCGCTGGTCCAATACAAATGCAGCTATATGAGCATAGCTTATAATATCTATATGCATTTTAATTAGTACTTTTTTTCTAGAGACCAAGATTTCTCCCTAATTTTTTATGCAAAAAACACTACAAAAAAACATGGATTTTGGGACGGAAATTTGCGACGCGAAATTTTTCGTCCCTAATTTGCGACGAAATTTGTGACGGATCTTTTTTTCCGTCGCAAATTAGCGACGAAAAATTTCCATCACTAATTTGCAATGGAATTTGCCTCGAAATAAAAATTCGTCGCAAATTTGCGACGGAAAAAAAATCCGTCGCAAATTTGCTATGGAAAAAAAAAATCCGTCGCAATCACAAATTTTTGATGGAAAATAAATCCGTCGCAAATTTACAACGGAATTAGCGATGGAAAAAAATCCATCGCAAATTTGCGACAGGGAAAAAAATCCTTCGCAAATTTGCGACGGAAAAAAAATCCGTCACAAATTTGCGACGAAAAATAAATCCATCGCAAATTTGCGACAGAAAAGAAATCCGTCGCAAATTTGCGACGAAAAATAAATCCGTTGCAAATTTGCGACGGGAAAAAAAAATGCGATGGGAAAAAAAATCTATCGCAAATTTGCGACGAATTTTGCGACGGAACTCTGAATTTAGTCCCCTGCCAATCACTCAAATATGCCCGCCCTCATCCCGGTTTTTCTCACTCTCTCTGCTATTCCTTAGAACCACCCCCCTCCGCCAAACAACTCTTCGTCGCTCCCTCCTCCCCTTCGCCAGCCATGATGGCCACCCTCACTGCCACTGCCGCCGCCGCCGTTGCCTCCTCCTCCGTCGCCATCCGCCTGTTCCGCGCCCACAAGCCCTCCTGCGCGCTCCGCCGGGATCTGGTGCTCCGTCACTGAGGGCCCCACGATCTCCCAGCCGAACATGGGATCCAATGCTTCGTCACCGAGGGCCGCACGATCTCCTAGCCGAATAGAGTCGCTGTCGGAGTCGGAGGAGGAACGCCTCCGCGACCTGCAGGAGTTCAGGATGGTCGCGCGGCTCGGCAAGCTCCGCGGGGCGGCGGCAGAGGTGGAGGCGGCGGCAGGAGGAGGAGGAGGAGGCGGAGGAGGCAACGAAGGAGGCTCTCAGTTTAAGACGCCGAGTTGGTGGGGGGAGTGAGTTCCTCCTCCCGCTCTCGGGATCTTTTCCCGGTTTCTTCTTGTGTTTTTCTGTTCCGTTTCCGGGAAAGGTGGCTCGGGGGCTTTGCTGGTGAGGCTGAGCCGGTTGGTTTTTTGGTTGTGTTTTGATGCGCGTTTGTGTGTGTGCGTGTGTGTGGCAAGTTCGCATGCGGATTCTGCGTCGAGAGAGGAGCCGGAGGTAAATATCTCTCGGTGATTTCCCCCTCGCTCCCTTTCATTTCATCGGTTTTGGCTTGATTTCAAGGTGTCTCTGTTTAAAGTGGTGAAGGATGGTGGTTTTTGTTTCTTGAAAGTTGCTGTTTTATTTATCTGCTGGTATAGATACCGGTTCTAGCTCTCAGTGGGTAAGTTGAAGATAACTTAAGCGGTGCGAATCAGTGTTCGACCCATCTACATTTAGTGCAATTCGACTAGGTTCCATTTCCAATTTGTATTTTTATTTTTCCGGTGCATTCTGCATTCGAACTTGTTGTCTGGGTCACTTTGTTGATGCACCGCGGCTGGTTTGTTTATTTGTTTATTTGTCCTTTTTGTTGATGAACTGCTCCTCCCATCAAGTGAACATGTGAGTCTCTTTTGTTGAATCTGTGCTGAAAATCCGAGCTTTTTCTTGTTCTTGAGGTGGGGTTTCTTTGAATGATTCCTTTTGTGTTAGTAATCGTTCTCGGTTTTGAAAAGTAATGATGAAATTGGGGTGGAAATGGTTTGTTGGTGGGACAGAGGGGACACCAGAACTCGCTGGAGATGATGCCCATGTTCTTCATGCTGATGATAGTTGGGGGGTTGAGACACCCTTGCGCTTGCGCTTGTCTCGGACTCCTTTACATCGTCTCCTGCTTCTTCTACTTCAAAGGCTACGCCACTGGCGATCCCTAGAAGCGCCTCAAGATCGGGTTCATGGTTCTTTTGCATCCTGCCATCTCGAGAGAGATTTTTAGGTGTTCTTAGATTAACACTTTGGAAGAATTAAACACATATGCTTGATAAAATTTGGTTATGCGGTAATGCGGTATAAGAGCACCTAAAAGTTTCTGATTAATTCGATTGGGTTCTTTCATCACCGGTTTCGAAAAGATTTGATTCTTGCTACTGAGAAATTGGGTGATTTGTTGGTTTCCTTCTTTCTTACCTTGACTACAATGCATCCGCAAAGGATGGTGCTCAAAATGAGGGCTGGGTAGATCTCTTCTTTGGCTGTTCCAGTTAGAAATTCTACGTGTCGGTTGACTACTGTCATTCTCTACTTAATTTTGGCCAAGGGGGTATCGGTATGACCCTTTAGATAATTATCTCTAATAGAAGCTAGAGAGGTGATGCTTGTCAATTATGCCTATTGTTAGTGAATGTGAGCATTCTTGCCCCTTGTTAGTGCTGTTTTTGTGCATATTGGTCATCACTTTTGTTTGTTTGCAGATGGAAACAAGGAAGCAAAGCTTGAGACTAACCTTGCAACTAATCTCAAGAGGCAGAAGCAAGAGTATGAGGCTATTATATCCTCATCAGAGACTGATTTGCATGAAAATGAAGCGGAATCAAAGTGGCAGGAGCTAAAAGATATTAAATCATTGGTCATTGATTCATTTCTGTCGTCATTGTTTATTGTGCAAGATTAGTTATTATGCAATATTATTTATTCTCTCATTATGTGTACTATAAAGAAAAATAAAATATTTATGTCATTCTTGTGGAAAATGTAGATGAATGTATTTCATTTTCATCTTATTATAATATTTTGATGTTATTAAGTGCTTAATCAATGTTAAATATAAATTTCAGAAATTAATTTTGCTTTTAATTAAGTTTAAAATCGAAAAATAAAATAAATGATTTTATCGTATGATCACAAATTATTGAAGTTTGTTACAAAAATAAAATTTCATTGCTAATTTCGTCCCTAAACGATATTCGTCACAGAGTTCGTCGCTAAAGAATTAATAAAAAATCGTTGCTAAATTTGTTCATGAATAATGTTCATGGTAAAAGTCAAAATTTTTCGTGACAAATTTGCAACGAATTTGGCCACGAGTAAGTACGTCGCAAATTACAAACAAAACAAATTCATGCCAAATTAGCGATGAATTTTGCGACGGAAAAATAAATCCATCGCAAATTTGCGACGGAAAAATAAATCCGTCGCAAATTTGCGACGGAAAATAAATCCGTCGCAAATTTGCGACGGAAAAATAAATCCGTCGCAAATTTGCGATTTAATTATTCGCGATGAATTTTGTGACTTAATTATTCGCGATGAATTTTGTGACAAATTTTGCGACGAATTATTTTGCGACGGATAAAGTTCGTTGCTAATTTGTGACAAATTTTTCTACAAATTATTTGCGACGAATTTTGCGACGAATTTTTTTCCGTCGCAAAAGTTTGCGATGACCTATTAGCAACGGAATTTTTGCTGTCGCTAATTTCGTTGCAAATTCGATTTGCGACGGATTTTGCCAAATTTCTCGTCGCAAAATTCGTCGCTAATCCCTTGTTTTTTTGTAGTGAAATGACTAATTAGGTCATTAAAATTTATGTGTCAATGGTGATAGCGAGCGGTGACGGTTCGAATACACCACTGGGAATAGTAAAAATAGTCAAGCCTATCGGGAGGGTCGTCAAGTGCTGTTGTGGCTCACCTTGAAATTTGCAGGGGTGTTGCTGGGTCGCCTGAAGACACTGTAAGGGCCTTGGCCAGGCTATGGGTTGCTCACAGTCATGGTGTTGAAAGAAATTGCTGGTGCCAGACTGGGAGGCAAGAGTTGCCGAGCACTCATCAGGACCTCGTCAGTGTTGCTGGGAACGAGCTAAGGCTAAAGGCATGACATCGCTAGGTGCTGGTGAGGTGCCAGGACACGAGACAGTGACGACGGGGGGCTCAGTGGATGGCCATGTGCACCTCACATGTGATTTTCGGAGAGCGCGATATTCAATGGGCTTGGTTGAATTTATTGCTCTTGTAGGCTTTTCTTATGTAGTAAATGACTAAACGGATTACCAAAATTTAGGTTTCAATAACTATGTTATTACGATGACATAAAATGTAAATTCTACGTGGTTGCCACAAAGTATTTTTAGGAATTATGAAAATAAACAAATTTTAAATTGCAAATAAGCACATCAATCATCTTGTTTGTACATATTTTCCTTTCTCATGAATCGGGATATATCTTTATTTTCAATAGATACTTTTTTTTTTTGCTTTTCACAATTACGACAACATCAAAATATTATTCTAGTTACTAGGGCGCACATGATAACTATATGTTTCTCTATTTTTCTATTTTTCCAGTTCCTAGGATTAAGTTTGAAATAGAAATTTGTTTGGTAACGCAATTTTATTTTTTTTTTTATTTCTGAAACAAATTTTAAGTCCAGAAATAGATTTGAAATAGAAATGAAAAGTGAAATTTTTCTACTTTTCTATTTCTTTTACAAAGGAGAAATAAAAACTTTCCTCATCACTCGGCCTCGCCTCTCATCGCCTACGCACGCGGCCACTACCACTCCTCATGGCCATTCGCCCCTGCCGCCGCCCTCGGCCGGGCCGGTCGGTCATGCCCCCCTTCACCACCCGCCCCCACCCCCCAGTCGTCGGCCAGTCGCTACCTCTCGCCGCTCGCTACCGGCTACTACCACTTCCCGCCAACCAGCTGCCGCTGTCGATGAATGGAAAAGAGAGTAAGACGGAGAAATTTTGTGTCGTTATCAAATGAATTTTTATTTTGGAAAGAAAAATTTTGTGTTGTTATCAAATGTGTATCTTTGTTCAAAAACTCATCAAAGAAATAGAAATAGAACAGAATGATTATTATTCGCGCACTAAATAGCACAAGCACGACATCACATAATGATGTTTTGCAGTTGACTTCTCACTAATTCTAGAAATAGCTACGTATATCAATCAAAATACAATACAAAAGAAAAAAAATATTATTATGGCTAGCTAAATCACTTAAATTTATACATAGACTAGTGTGAGCCATGGAGGTTTACAAAGGTTTTAGTATGTCGCGACCGAACTCCCGAGCTTTTTTGGACAACATGCAAAAAGCAGGAGGACTCGCCTGGTATGTGCTAAGTTTAGGTTCGGAACTTAATTCGAGCTCTCCCAAGCCCATATCATATCGCGACTTAGGGTTTAAGTTTTTAATATGTATGTGATTTATATGCAGGAGTCGCCACTAATCGATTTGGGGTCGGTTGATTAGAAACCCAAATAGGGTGACGGGATAATCACCTTATTCCTACGTACCAGAGATTAACTGGGTTCGGGAACTTGGTTACATTAATTGGATGACTAATGCCCTTTCGGTACCTTTCTGCCCTATTCATTTTTTAAAATATTTGTCAGGCAATTTGAATTGATTTTAGGACCTTTCTCCTAACATGTGAGGTGATCAAACGAGTGCATAATCAGAAATGATCAGCAGACAGGAACACAACAATTCATGCAGCCTAAAGTTCTAACCTTAACTAAGTCAGATGATATTGAAAACATGGCATTTCACGCAATTGTATTAAAAAACATGCATAATAACAACGTAATGGTAATAAAACATGCAAAATACCACCGCGCAACCTCAGGCTTGTCTGATTTAAATAAGACAATAATATGCATAATGATATGACAAAGGATTAAAACACTAAAAAAAAAAGGCGCATAAAAAAAATTTAAATTTTTTTTTAAATTTTTTTCAAAAAAAAGAAAAGAAAACGAAAATAATTTCTTGAATTTTTAAAAAATTAAATTTTTTTTTATTTTTTATTTTAAAAAATAAATACGAAAAAAAAAAGAATTTTTTTTTAATTTTTAATAAATTTTAAAATTTTTTAATATATATTTTAAAAAATATAATATAAAAAAACCGGTCTTTTTCGGATTTTATATATATTTTAAATTTTTAAATAAAAATTTTTAAAATAAAATATAATATAATATAATAAAATAAAGTTAGATCGGATCGGCTCGGGTGCCGGTTGAAGGTCAACGGATTCGACCGCAAGGATCGGTCGGATTGGTTTGGGTCGGGTTAAACCAACTCGGGTCAACGGATCCGACCCGGAGTCGATTGACCGGTCGGGTCATCTTCGAGCGTCCCGAACCGAACCCGTGGGGGGGGAATGATGCTGGTGGAAGGCCAAAATTGGCCATCCATGACGGCCGAGCCAGGGCTGGCGCCGCCCCAATTGCCTTCTTAGACCAATCCACGATGCCATATTCGCCCGCTGGGTCGCCATCCCATTGCTGCTCACGGCCGGGCAAGCCCAAGTTAAAAAATAAACCGCTAAGGCATTTTTAGCCGAGCACCGGGGGCATGCGGACATTCGATTCCTCCTCGGCCGGCTCGGTGACGGGTTCGCCCTCGACGGTGAGTGGTGGTCGGGATCAACAATGGTATGGTAGGGATTGGCGAAAGCGGCGGTGTGAATCCCCGACGTGGGTACACAAAACAAGGAAAAGCAGGGCACAAAAAGCCAGAAAAACTTACCGGTCGGGGGAGGTGCTTTCGGGGAGTCGTCGGATACGGCTGGGGAGCTCTGTTGTATTCTTCAACTTCCTGAACCAAAGATCGAAAAATGTCTACACAGTCTCTCTTTCTCTCGGCTTCCTATTCTTCAACATTCTATTTTTACGCCCGAGAAAAATAGCCCACCCAGCTCGGCTAAGGGTTCACGGCGGCGTAATGGCGGGGCTGGTGAGACTTCCTCTTCACTTTGTCTTCTCTCAAATTCGCTCAATTTCTCTGCGTTTTTCTCCCACGGCCTCTCTGTTCTTCTCCATAAAAAGCTGAATCGACCGAGGGAGAGAGGAAGGAGGAGGGGATAAGGGAGCTTGAATGGGGAGACGGATAACACCACCGCCGCTCCCTTTAATGCTGCCTCTTCGGCCCCGCCGGCCCGCCGCCAGCGACGGCGATGTGAGGGCACCGCCGTGCATCATCTGCAGCTAAGAACATGGGAAGACAGAGACGATGACAGCAATGGCCGAGCGAGAAGGAAGGAGGAGAAAAAGGGAACTGGGTCGGGCCGGGCCCAGTCACGTAGGGGGGAGAAGAAAAAAGAAAAAGAGAGAGGGTCGGGCCCGCGCAAAAGAGAAAATGAAAAGAAAGAAGAAGGATGGACTGAGCCCGTGCGTGGGAAAAAAGAAAGAGAAAAAGAAAAGGGCCGGGTCAGCCCAGCCCCGATCCGGCCCGACTCGAATTTTTTTTTTTAAAATTAATTTTAAATTCAAATTTTTTTGAAAGTCCTAATAGACCCTATTAATGCAAAATATGCCTAATTTCTATATGCAATGCATTTAAATATAAATATTTTTTTGTTTTAGGAATTAAAGAAAATTAACTCCTAAATTTTATGTGATTAATTTTGGGTAAATTAAAAATAGGTGTCAACAGCTGCCCCTCTTTGAAGGTGAGCTCGCAGAGATTGAGCTCGTAGAAGTTACATTTGAAGACAGAATGACATCTAAATTTGGCTTATGCATGCTCAATTAGTGTTATTTTTTGCAAGACTGTGGTTCCCATTTTCATGATGCGATAAGATGATGCATGCTAAAACAAATAAAAACATACCTAGGGCTACTTACCTTGCCGAAGGGTAGAGTAATTCCAGATACTTGGTATCATGTGTGTCGAGGATCCGAACCTGTCTTCGGTCGTCTTGACGAGGGGGGGAAGGAGGGGAATGGTTTGTCTAGGACCCGAACCTTTCTTCGATCACCTTGACAGTAGAAATCTTTTGTCTAGGACCCTGAACCTTTCTTCGATTGCCTTGACTGAATAGATTTTGTTTGTTTCAGACCCGAACTTATCTTTGATCGCTTTGACTGGGGATTGTTTGTCTAGGATCCGAACTTTTCTTCAGTCGCCTTGACTGGGGATCATTTTGTCAAAGTACCTAGGGGTTCTCGCCTAAGGATTTGACGGTTTGCCTAGTGGGTCCTCGCCAGCAGGTCTTAAAAAGGCTCAAATAATGAGCACCTAGGGGTCCTCGCCCGAAGATTTGATGGTTTACCTGGTGAGTCCTCGCCAGCAGGTCTTGGAAAGACTCAAATAATGAGCACTTGGGGATCCTCGCGCCGAGGATTTGATGGTTTGCCTGGTGGGTCCTCGCTAGCAGGTCTTGGAAAGACTCAAAAAATGAACACCTAGGGGTCCTTGCCCGAGGATTTGATAGTTTGCCTGGTGGGTCCTTGCCAGTAGGTCTTGAAAAGGCTCAAACGATGAGCACCTGAGGGTCCTCGCCCGAGGATTTGATGGTTTGCCTGGTGGGTCCTCGCCAGCAGGTCTTGAAAAGGCTCAAACGATGAGCACCTGGGGGTCTGCGCCCGAGGATTTGTTGGTTTGCCTAGTGGGTCCTCGCCAGCAGATCTTGAAAAGGCTCAAACGATGAGCATCTGAGGGTCCTCGCCCGAGGATTTGTTATGAATAGAGAGGGTCATTCCCGTGCTCAGGAAGGGGTACCATAACAATCATAGGTACATAGCGAACAGAGGAGGCAATCCGATGTTCAGTTGATGAACAAAGGGGTCAGTACAATGTTCAAAGGGTACCATAACATTCATAGGTACATGGATTTTTAGAAACGGGCATAGGTAGAATATACTTACCTGGGCACGTTCCTGTCTCTTAAGGGCATGTATCCTATTAGACAAGTTTTTATTTATACAAACACATATGCATTCATTGGAGGAATAAACAACCGATGTTATTCTTGAATATTGTACAAAATATCTTGACCAGTTGGTCAAGATGTCTTTCTTTTTCAAAGGAACACCTAGTTTACCTTATGAGTAGTTTGAAAAGAATCTTGATAAAATACCTAGGATTTCTTACTTGGAGGTTTGATGCATCATCTGTTGAATAACCGACCTTTTTTCGGGATATCTCCCTTGAGATGATGATGAGGGCTTCTCCAGCGCTCGGATTTTTGTATTCTATCACTGGGGATTAAAACTCTGAACTGTCAAAGATGATTAACACAAACATGCATGCATTCATCAAGGATAGACAAGTTGGGCTATTCCAAAATGTGCATTTGAAAGTTCATACATGATGATTTTACCATGTTTGCATCACCAAAAATTCACCGAGGGTCAATCAAAACAATTCTTATTCGGGAGGTGGACTTCTCGAGATGCTGAACGAGGGACCCTCAGTCAGAAAGGAATTTCCACTCGCTCTCATTGAAAAAAGGTTGTTTGTCCCGTCCATTGATGTAGGAACATAAAAAAACACTCAATCTGACCGCTATCACATCAACAAGGGTCTGAGCTTTCTTGCAAGCGATACGACACTGCCAATCTAAGAGGTCTTCTTCAGGGTCGTAATGTAGGCTTGGTCAATGGCTTAACAAAGAAGACTGTCCGAGTCAAGGTCATGAAAGAAAATATTTTGCAATTATCTCCAGGTTTACAAGTCAAGAACCTTGCAAAACGAGATAAAAATAGTCTTGCTCGCACCTTCTTAAGCGTTGTTTATAAACATTTGAAATCTCGTGTTAATTCAAGTATCCCAGTCAGAAGAGACTTCATGAGGGATGTAATGTGGGCTTGGTTTACAAATTGAGAGACGAAATGATCATTGGGCTCAAAAATATGTTTAAGGGTGAGAATTGGTGATCCTCTTGACATTGTCACCAGTCTTCTTCTCCACCATCAAGATCCTTTTGGAAGACTCCCCGGGTAATCTCGTGTTTTAGCATCTTTAACAACTTTTTCTTGAGAAGCTTCTATGTCAAGCATCTTTCTTGATACCATTTTATCTGTCATGTAGCAGATCTTTGCCAAGACAGAGTTTTTAAGCAGGAATTTATATCAAGGAAGAACTCAAGTTTGAATCCTTTGGGGTCGTCTATTCTTCACCATTTAATAACTTTGAGCTATTTGAGAGCACGTCATCACGCTCAGAGATCTCCTCAGCTAAGACTTCATTATTTTTCATAGTAGTTATCCAGAAATTAAGGACTCATTTCTCTTCGTCTTTTTCATCGTTTTTCTTCTTCTCCTTTTCTTTTGGTTTGTTTTTTATTCATGGGCATTGGCCTTGTTTTTACCAAGCACACTGCTTTTTCATGCCCCTATTTTTTAGCATTTTTTTGCTGTTCTCTTAATGTTGTTAGGACTAGCTTAAACAAAGTTGAACAGAACAATATTTTTAGGCTCTTGGAGTCTTCATCTTCATTCAGTACTTGAGACCGTGATGCTCAAACTGTGGTGACTTTTGCCTTGTCCCGGTGTAGAGGATGATCACCAACTGGGTTTATACGAAATGAAATTGATGGCTCAATTGGGCTAGCAAAGGATATAATTGTATGGGATAGAAAAAGAACTGCTCTTCGTCATCTTAAGGTATTTAAATTATCGCAAGAGTTCATCTGCAATAAAAATACTCAAAGATTAATGCAAGTGAGAGCAAGAAAATTTCTATTCCGTCTTTTCACCTTATGCGAGCTGTTGCAACATATGATCATAGAAATTTTTAGATATTACAAACTTCTCATCCTTCATGTCTTGCTCAGTGAAAACATCACTGTTATCAATAAGATATTGGCATTTTGGATAAGCATTAGTTTGCTGCTTCTCTCTTGACAAAGCCCTCTTTGCCTTGACTGTCCGGCCGTCGATGGTGTGCTTGTCTTGGAGAACTCCGTTGAGGGCCACCTGACCCTCCCCAATGTGGAGTTGTTCTTGACAGGGATAATTTAAAAGGAATTTATGAATGTATGGGCTCAAAAATGGTTAAGCAAAGGATTAATGGTAGTATATGAGGCAAAGAAATGAACTGCCTCTCGTCATTTTGGCTACCGTATCTTATGCGAGAAATCCATTTACCTCATAGAAATGAAACTCTTTCACTCATCTTAGAAGAATTTGGTACGTGAGAATGTGTATAGACCAAGGGTTGCCTCTCATCATCCCGACACACCTCGTTCAATACATCGGAGCAGTTCGACACCATTCGTTGAATTGTCAAAATTTTCACAGGAAATCGGTGAATTAAACAGGTAAAATTACCATGCAAAAGTCCTTTTCATGTAATGCACTCGAGAAAGAAAATAGTATCTATTTTCCTTAATTTTTTCTTCCTTCTTGTTTCTTTCTACTCTTATGAGAAGAGTTTTTTTAGGGAAAGAGATACTTACCCATGCTGTGATAGTGAGGCATACCTGCAATGTAATGAGAAAGATTGTGTTAATGAATGGCTTTTTAAGGGATATGAATTGGAAACGATACGACATTACCCTTCGTGATTCTACTGATTGAAGATTCAACTGACAACTCCTTGAGTTTTCTTGGATGTTGATAATTCTCTTCTGACAAGAACAAGAGCTTATGTTAGAAATGAGATGATTGAGGGTAAATTGAAAACGATACAGATTACCCTTCTTCCATTTTGCCTTCAAAGCTAGCAAAGTCTTTTCTCCTCTTTACTTTGTTCAACCTTTTTTGTCTTAGTCTGCTACTCCATGCTCTTAGTCTCAAAGCTCGAATGAAATCCTCTATAATTAGGGGTGCTTCTAGATAGAGGATTCTATTATTAGCGCATCCTGTGTCAATGCAGTTCTAGCATTTTGAGGAGTTTCTCGTGAACGCTCTGATTCTTGACTGCATAAGCATGTGTAATTACTTGCATGGGGATCTTCGTAGCAAAGTTAATCTCTGCTTTAAAGGTCTTTGATGGACGTGGGTGTGACCATCGTCGAGACTTTGATGGTTGTCAGAATCGGCCTTGATGTTTTTTTTTTCATGTGCAAAACCCATTCCGGTTAGACTTGCTACCATGAGTGTTCTTTACTCAATTTTATCCTGTATAAAAGGAAAGAATGTGTCATTTCTATGCTAAAGTGGATGAACTTTAGGAACGAAATATACCCTTTTTTATGGACTGGGAGATCGCATGCCCCTAGTCTACTCTTCCAATTAAGCACTTCTTCGTCGTGTTTCATTCGAAAAGTCCCAACATTGGTGTTCTATCTCGCTTGCTAGTACATCAGAGTCTAGTATGTTTCCCGATTCATTATCTGCAAAAGAAAAGGGATAGAATGTCATTTCCAAAATTTGTTAAGGAATGAGACGTTCCTTTTTCTTTCAAAAAGGGTAATCTTTTCTTGATCTGCTCTCGATTTTTATACGAGATGATGTTTCGCTTATCATGGAATCAAGGAATGCTCAGCATTTTCATTGACTTTCTGGGGCTGATATCACCCACCAGTAGTAATGAGATTTGCCCCATGTTTCATTTGAAGGTTGGATGCCCTTCGCTCGGACTACCCCTATCAGATGAGTTGGTCCGTTAGCATCATCAAGGTTTGATATACTCTTTAGTTTATGTCATTTCTAAATGTCTGCTTTGTAAAAACAAATTAAAAAGGAGTATGTTCTGAGACACAAAGTGATCGAGTTAGAAAAACAAACAAGGTTATGAGTATACACGTTTTTCCACCACTATTCTTTTTGTCCTTTTGAAAAATGACAAATCGTTTGTTTTATTTTCAAAAGCTTAGAAACAAGGAAGCATGAGGAAGCCCGGGCCTCAGAACACTTTCCTTTACATGACTGGATATCATCAATGGGCCGATTTGGGATACTTTCTCAGGCCCTCAAAATAAGACATTTGTAATTGTTTTGAATAATTCAGGCGAATTACACTTGTTGGAATGGAAATTGCAATACTAAAATTCCAAGCATAATTAAAAATTCAGAAAGCTGGGAATCTTAGAAAATAGCTGAGACTTTAGAAAGTAAGAAAAGCTCCCACATAGGAGTATTCAAACTATTAAATATGCCTCTATTCTAAGGGAGGAAAATTGAGTCTTCAGTTTACTCAATGACGATATCTGCGCCTCCTGCTTGCTTGGATGATGCATTGCGGAATGAAAACATCTTTGCATCCAACAATTTCTAGACCTTATTTTTCAAGACCATACAGTCATCAACGGAATGTCCCATTTCACCCAAATGATAATCACACGCCTTGGAGGGGTCGTAGTTAGGGAACTGCTCAGGATTTTCACGCTTTGGCTCTTTAGCAAGCAACCTCTTTTCCCAGGAGAATAGGCAGAATCTGAGACATAGGTAAAGGGAGTGGTGTGAATTGCTTTTTATTATTTCATCTTTGGGGCGGTTGTCGGCCTAAGACTAGTTTCTATCCACTGCTCAAATGAATCATTGGGGAAGGACGAACAGTTTGAGTGTAGGCAACATCCACATCTGTCAGGGGTTCTTTCTCTTTCTTCAAGCCAAGTTTCTTGCTTGTAGAAGTGGGGTCTATGAACCACCTCTCACGCAATCCCATTTCGATTCGTTTGCCCACAGGATCAAGACGATTAAGGGATTCAGCAGTGGCACCAACCAGGCGGTGTCTGTATTCATACGAAAGAGACTTTATGAACAACTTCACTTATTCATGACCAGTGAGTTGTGGGGTAACCTGGGCGGCCAAGTTTCTCCATTTGGTGGCATACTCTTTGAAGGACTCACTCTTCTTTTTTTTTCAATGCGTTCCAGATCGTCACGAGTAAAGGTGATGTCGAGGTTAAATTGATATTGCTTGAGGAATGCATCAGCAGTATCATCCTAGAATTTAAAAGCATCAATATCCTTCGACATATACCATATCAGGGCTGGCCCAGTCAAACTTACTTGAAAGGTCTGGATGATGAAGGGCTCATTATCAACATACTTGGTCATCCACACATAATACATGTGCAGATGATGCATGGGGCATGAGGTACCATCATACTTCTCGAATTCTGACATCTTGAACTTTTTTAGTACTTTGATCCGCTTGTATATAGACTGGTCAAGTGGAACAGCATGCTGCGGGCCTTATAACTATTTCAGCATCTCCTCGACTTTTGCAAGGCGTTTGTCATACTCTATTATCGATGCAGCTTCAGGTTCAGGCTCCCTGATAGTAAGGGAAAGCGGATTGTCGTTTAGCGGAGGCATTTTGCTATCGCTAGCGGAGGCTTTGTCTTTTCCAGTGGGCGGTGGTGATAACACAACCTCAACTGCTGCAAGCGTAGGCGTGAGCTTGCCCTGAATGGATTCTACCTGCTTTTGTGAGATTTTGGATCGCGTTGAGGACCATCTTCATCTCGTCTTCCATGTTATTGAGACGGACTTTTTCTTCGGCCATTTTTTATAACCACCTATGAAAACGTTGAAATAAATAAGTATAATACCTAATAAAGAAGCATTTTATGACTTAGTCATAATATTATTGCATATTTTCTTTATTTGCAAAGAATAAATAAGCAAAAAGGGTTTTTATTAATATTAACATTACAGGCGGCGTCCCCGAGGTTCGAACCCCGGTCGCCTCGGACCGTTACGCCTCATCCCTGGATACCACTGGGCCGAAGGCCGCGGTGGTGTCACTAAGGGGCAAAAAATTTTTATTTAAAGCATAAAAAGTGGCTCGAGTCATATTACCATAGTACAACCCAAAAACACTTTTAAGGAAGAAAACCAAAACTCCTGAACATAATTACTAGGAAATATAAAAGACAGATGCTTTTAACAAAAGAGTGCCATTCTCGGATACTCATTCTATAAATAATGAGGAAACCACGGTCTCTTGGAGGCGCTTATTTTTACGGACAAGCTCCGCAATAAGCGTATCCCTGGTATATAGAGTGCAATCAACACGTGGCCTAATAATAACAAATCAATTGAATAAGTAGGCTGTATAATAAATAAAAAAAATGAAAAAGGATAGAATATATACCTTTTCTTGAGCCATGGCAATCACAACGACATGCACATGAGGAGTGAGGCTCGATTTCTATCTAAACTAGCTCAGCAAAGTGAAATTAAAAGGATACCTAACCGTCGCAGTCTCGCGTTGGTGTCAAGTCCTTTTAACCCCGACCAAATTGAAAGAAATATCTTATAGTCACGCGAATAGCGGCTAAAAATATTTCTTTATGATTTTTAGAAATAAATTTCGGGGAAAAGAAAGGCAACCTCTACATCACGGGCTCGCGTTCGAGGTTGTATCTTTCTTAACACCATCCTAAAATGTCCTATTACAGCCCAGGTCCGGTAGCGTGGTTGTATGTGCAATAGTGTAGTGCTAAATCATTAAAGCAAGCACAACAATTTATAAACAATCAATTCGAGCCTGCAAGACAAATAACACCTTAACGTCAGGATCATACCTGGAATCCTTGCTACCAAACAAAAATTAATTTAAACAGGGTAAAAATTTTTGTTTAAGTCCACCTTAAAAAAATGTAAGTCCCCAGCGGAGTCGTTAGTTTATCGCGACTGAACTCCCGAGCTTTTTTGGACAACATGCAAAAAGCAAGGGGACCGCCCGGTATGTGCTAAGTTTAGGTTCGGGACTTAACTCGGGCTCTCCCAAGCCCATACCATATCGCGACTTAGGGTTTAAGTTTTTAACATGTAGGTGATTTACATGCAAGAGTCGTCACTAATCGATTTGAGATAGGTCGATTAGAAATCCAAATAGGGTGACGGGAGAATCACCCTATTCATACGAATCAGAGATTAATTGGGTTCGGGGACTTGGTTAAATTAGTTGAATGACTAATGCCTTTTCGGTACCTTTCTATCCTGTTCATTTTTGAAAATATTTGTCAAGCAATTTGGATTGATTTTAGGACATTTCTCTTAACATGTGAGGTGATCAAACGAGTGCATAATCAGAAATAATCAGCAGCCAGGAACACAACAATTCATGCAGCCTAAAATTTTAACCTTAACTAAGTCAGATGACATTCAAAACATGGCATTTCACGCAATTGTATTAAAAAACATGTATAATAACAACGTAACGGTAATAAAACATGCAAAATATCACCGTGTGACCTCAGGCTTGTCTGATTTAAATAAGACAATAACATGCATAATGATATGACAAAGGATTAAAACACTAAAAAAAAAAGGCGCATAAAAAATTTTTAAAATTTTTTTTTCAAAAAAAAAAAGAAAAGAAAACGAAAATAATTTCTTGAATTTTAAAAAAATTAAAAAATAAATACAGAAAAGAAAAGAAATTTTTTTAAAATTTTTAAATTTTTTAATATATATTTTAAAAAATAATAATATAATATAATATAATAAAACCGGTCGGGTCTGGTCGGATCTGGGTCTGACGAAACCGACCCGAGTCAACGGACTCAACCCGATCGTTGACCCGGGTCAGGTCGACTGATCTGGGTCGATTAGAATTGACCCGAGTCAACGGATCTGACCCGGGCATTGACCCGGGTCGGATCTGCTGATTCGGGTCGAATCCGATCCGATCCACAAATCCGCAGGGAGAGGGCGTCGGCGGGGCTAAAATCAGCCGTCCGCCAGCTAACCCAGGCCGGCGCCGCTCCCCAGAACGCCCCTTGGGGCCACCACCGATGTCTCCGCCGCCCTTAGGTCACTATCCAACCGCTATTCGCCGGTGGCGTGTCCCAAATTAAAATTGGCCTCAACGAGGCATTTTGTGAAACGGTGGGCATGCGCAACCAAAACGAGAGGTTTCAGGCCTACCTGGGATCGGCGCGCTACGGGGACACGGCTTGCTTTTCGGCGGCGGCCTATAAACGGTGGGGGACGACGGTATGGGCGAGATTGGCTATCGGCGGCGCAAGTCGTAGGCAGTTCAAAGCGAGCAAGCAGGCGGTCAGGGGCCGGGAGGCTCAGGTCTAGCCCAGCGTGCAGGGTCTCCGTGTCCCAGGGGCAATGGTGACTGTGGTTCTCCTACGGTGGCGGACTCTCAATATGCTCTCTCTCTCTCTCTTTCTATTCTCGGTTTTTCCTCGTTTCTTTTTTTTTTCTATGGCCACCCCCGGGGCCTCTCTCTCTCCCTTTGGCTTTTATAGCCGCAGAACGACAAGTTTTCCCGCTCGTGTCGGTGGACAATGGCCTGTGACGTGGCTTACGCCCAACCCACCACTTCGTGGCCATTGTAGGTGCGCAAAGCAAAGCAGAGGGGGGCCAATTCGAATAGAGGGAGAGAGGAAGGAGGAGGGATAAGGGAGCCGGAATGGGGAGACGGATCGGTAATTAATGCCAGCCCCATCGCCGCGGCTCTTTCGCCCCGGCCCGCTGCCGAATAGCGGCGGGCGAAGCTGCAAGGCCTGCAAGGCCATCCGCAGCTAAGAATGGGAAGACAGAGACGGCGATAAAGAATGGCCGAAAGCGAGAAGGAAGGAGGAGAAGAAGGGAACTGGGTCGGGTTGGGCCTAACACGAGGGATGGGGAGAAGAAAAAAGGAAAAGAGAGAGGGCCGGGCCCGCGCAAAAGAGAAAAAAAAGAAAGAAGAAGGATGGGCTAGGCCCGCAGGGAAAAAAAAGAAAGAGAAAAGAAGGGAGTCGGTCGGCCCAATCACCCGCCCGATTTTTTTTTTTTTAAAATTAATTTTAAATTCAAATTTTTTGAAAGTTCTAATAGACCCTATTAATGCAAAATATGCCTAATTTCTATATGCAATGCATTTAAATAGAAATATTTTTTTGTTTTAAGAATTAAAGAAAATTAACTCCTAAATTTTATGTGATTAATTTTGGACAAATTAAAAATAGGTGTCAACATAGTAGAGATATTAAAGATTAAAAAAATTATGCATCGATCAGAATGGAGTTCAAAGCCCATGATTGGGCTTACAAATCACTTCTTGAGCCCTGGATTTGCAAACACTTGGGGGTTATTTGATAACCTGCCAAACGGTACGTGATTCTATTCTTTTGTTTCTCGGAATAAAAAAAGAACTTAAATCCGTTTGATAAATTTTTTTGTTTCTGGGCATAAATTTGTTCCCATAATCAGTTTTGAAACATAATCAAGAATCAATTCTGAGAACAAGAATCATAAACGGAAAATAATTTTTTTTTTCTTCTTCTTCTTCTTGGTTGGTCTTTCTTCATTTTTCCTAACCTGTGGCTGATCGCCGGCCACTGGCGAGGACCACCCTCGCCGCCACCCTTGCCAGATCTAGCAAGGGTGGCAACGAGAGTCCAGCACTCGTCGGCCCTAGCCTGTGGTTGGCGTCGGCAACCTGGCCATGAGGCAAGGAAGGGGAAGAAGAAAAAAAGAAAAGAGAAAAGAAGGAAAAAAGAAAGAAAGAAATATTAAAAAATTCAAAATATTATTAATAAAAAGAAATTTTATGCGGTTACTAAACCATTTTTTGCTCTTTTTCTATTCTAAGAATAGAAATTTTCGAAAGTTACCAAACATCTTCAAATGCTTAGAAATTATTTCCGTGAATGGAATAAAAAAAATTAGTTCTGAGCAGAAATTATTTTCAGGAATAAAATGGTTTCCAAACGCATCCTTGGTGTACCTAGCACTGGTCTTCTCATAGATAAGCACTGTTTTAAACAGTTGGTAAATCTGGCATGTTGGTATATAGAAATCCTGTTAGCATCAAAGCAAGAGTCTGATCTTGATTGATCGTGTGATGAAAACACAAGAAGGAAGGCAGAGTCATGTTTGGGAAAGGAAAAAAAGATTTATAGTGTTCTCATTAGCATATAACATTCAGATGATGATTAAAGAAACCAACGTGGACATAATTCCTGAATAAAATGACCATCAATAGTAATAGATATATGCGTTTTTGGATGAGTTAGTATCCTCATTGTGCGATACTAAACCAAGGGGTTTATAGATAAAATCGATTTTTTATTGCAAGATACCAAAATGGATATACTACCAGGTCGAGATAAAATTGATTATCTCATTTGAATTTTGAGTGGAATCGGGAAACAACACGCAGCAAGTCCATCCCATCATTTAGATGGAATGGCTATACAATGGAGGGGCCTCTCTCGATGTCAGGACCCAAGCTATCGATGGTACACATATGAAATCGACAGAGATCGCTCGGCTAGATTAATAAATTCTATTAACTTCTTTTAAGGATGTTTTAACTTAACCAAAGTAACCAAAAAGATTAACAAGTGAGAGGTTCTCGCTATCCTTCCTACTTGCTGAAGGAATATCGTATGCTTTTCAGGGACACTCGCAACTACTCATGGAGAGAGCCTAGTCACATCCCGATTCAATCAGTGTTGACTAGTAGAGATGAACTGCTCGTCACGATATAATTTCGAAACATGCCAGTTATCATTCCTATGTCATGAAAAGTGCAGGCGTTGGAAATTGTTTTCAGCACCAAGTGCCCTTGTCATTGTCCTAGCATAAGATGATGACATTGTAAATGTAGGGTTTGGGGCAAACCGAGTGTCGGGAGGTCCAACAGGAGAGATTCTCTTACAACTAAGGATCCGTTTATTTAAAGGAAAACTTTTTTCGAGAAGTTTTTTTTTTCAATTGTTTGGTGTTTTGATAACGAAAAACTAATTGATCTATGTAAAACGTTTTCCATGGACTGAAAATAATAAACTTAGATTGGGGGAAAATGACTTCCCCTTATGGCAAGAAGGAAATTACTTTCCCTCAGCTACTAAACAAATTCATGAAAAATATTTTTCTTTATCATTAATTTTTTAGTGAAATAAATACACCCTTAGGCTCCGTTTGTTTTTGTGGAAAATAAATGATTTGAAAAATATTTTTCTTAAAATAACCGCTTGAAATAATTATTAAATGAAAAATGTTTTCATTATTGTCGACAATCTATGTGCAAATATTTTCCGGAACGATGAATATATTCTTCATTTGTTCATTTTTTTAAGCGACGACCGTGCTTTGTAGAGAAATTATATTTTACATGGGGGTTTGTCTAAAGTTTCCTTAATTGACTTATCAAACTTATCACTCGTTTTTGACATCTTTCCGGTCATTGTTCAGGCCGGCCATGTCGATTAGCCCTATACAGAAGTTACTGGAATATTCATCTTTATGCTTGATTTCAACCATGCATTTTGCAAATGGTGGAAATGAAAATTTATTATTCAAATCTATTCAGTTCACTAAATATGTAAATCACTTATCAAGAAACAATGGATCCACACTGGGTCTAATAGAAAATGCAATGATCCCACACTCTAATTGGCATCATCCATCACACCATTCATGAGGAATTTCCCCTCCAATAAATAGGAAACTAAAGAAGAGTGAATGTCGTATTGCCAATTGAACAGATACATAAGGGGTTGGATGCACAAACACAAAGTGTCATGGATAGTACTAGGTAGACAAAGAATAATGAAGAATAATGGCGTCTGATCGATTATTACTTAACTATGACTGGTATATGTTGTTGTATTAGCTTGGTGCTGGTAGAACTTAGAAAGCCCAAGACATCAAGATCATGCAGTTGATGAAGAGGGAAGGCTAGGGAAGTGAGCGTGTCCGTGGGGAGACCGAGCAAGGCGCAGCCTCTTCTCTTCGTAAAGTAGCTTTGCGAACCTTTTGAGAGCTTCTTCATTAGTCTCTTGATTCAGCGGCTCAAAGATTCCGGTGTCAAGATTAACCCTGGACACCGGCTTCTTCTGTAGTCCTTCCCCTACTTTGAGCAGATCATTCATGTTGTTCTTTGTGGCTATGTCCACCGAAGATACTAGTCCGCTCAACATATCATCCTACACAAATCACCGAATTTTATGTCAACATCATATATGAATAGACAAAAGAACAATAAGTGGGTAAGTATACGCACACGTCTGTGTTCTTGCGTACATATGCGCTATGCATACTGGTATTGATATATACCTGGATGCGGAGATAGCTCTTTGCCGAATGAAGAGCTTGGAAGACAACAGAGAGATGGAGATCAACCATATCTGCACTTGCTTGGGTGAAGACGTCAACTAGTGGGGTGGACCCTCCGCTGGTTAACCAATCGATGATCCCCCACTTTGCTGCTTCATGTGCATTGTACCTCTCTTCGGATTTTTGCGAACCGGTTCCCAAAGATATCACCAGAAACCGACCGTAGTTCATCGGCTTTATAGGCAAGAAGTCTGGGCTACCCTTGCTTATCACTTTCGTCACTTCACTTATAGCAACTAAAGTGTGCATATCATTCATTGCAATTAACAATAAGTTTCCATCACCGCCGTCTCATATTAACATGCAAGTTGCTGCCTGCACTAAATAATTTATCGTCATAAAGGAGTTTCTTCTTTCTTTTTTGTACTGACCGGATTATTTGCAGCCACCCCACCATCTATAAGATTGAGCTCTCGCACTGCTCCTGAGTGATCTTCAGTTTTGAAATAATGGGCAGGGAGATAAGTTGGTGCAGCTGAAGTCGCGATGCATATATCAGAGAGCAACGCATCTATGGATGGTTTGCTCTTCACCTGTCCAAAACAATCGATTCAAGACTGGCGTCTGTTAGATGATACCAACAAAGTTGAACATACGGAAAGGCGATTGAGTATATCTAATTGGTGAGGGTGTGCGCTATGTTGCAGGGCCAGGATGCACACCTGGTAGGTAGAAAAGATGGTTGGACAGAGACGCTTGATGTCAAAAGTTGGGATCACAACATTGGTTAAAGTCTGGTGCAACCTCGTGTCCCCTAGTTTTTCCCTTACAAGGTCATGAAGGTATTTGCCATCATACTTTGGTCCTGTGAGAGTCTTCATCATCTTTGTAGCAGGAGCAAATGGAGAACTGTAATACGTTCGATTAAGCATTGAAAGGACAAGTTAGAATCTCGACTCCATGAAGAAATATTGATCATAAACAGGAAGCTTCTGACATGATTATGAGGAAAAGAAAAGAAACTGAATTTAGACCTGTCCTGAGGGAAGATTTTAGGACCATTTTGAAGGTAGAAGTCCTTGATGTCTTTGGCAGAGAACATGGGTCGATTCTTTTCATTAGGGCTGGTCAACATGGCAGTTAGAAGACCTCCTGTGCTTGTTCCTGCTACCACGTCGAAATAATCCGCAAGTCTTGCATCTTTACCATCCAGGTTCTACAAAATTGATTCAGGTATATATCGGAAAATTAGAATTACATGCAAAATAGATACCGACTGTGCATACAGCATTAGCATTAGTTCAATACCTGAAGTTCAGACTCTAGGAAACTTAGAATGGTAGCGGGAACAATCCCTCTTATCCCTCCACCATCAATGCTGAGAATCGTGATTAGGTTTCCATAAGTTGGAGGTTGAAGAGGTACGCTCGTTTTTTCCATTACACCAAGTGAGGCTATCTAATCAAGAGAAGCGCAGAGGGGAGAGAGAGAGACACGAAAAGCTTTTAAAGGATAAAGCTGATTTTTTTAGACTGAGGAGACGATGAGAATTTCTAAAGTTGTCGGTTGGGTTTTCTTCGATAAGGAATGGGTATTTATAGGCCCTCAATTCCTCCAATTCAAACTTTTAAGCGTGTCCGCGCATATCAACTTCAATTTATTGGCTGGACGTTTACTCCGTTGGACATTATTGTATTGCTTTGTTGCACGTTCATCAACCTCTATAGAATAATCATTGAGTTGCCATCGAAGATACTAATTTTTCTTGTGAAGGAAAAGGTCCCCCGAACATACATGTATGAATTGTAGGTTGGACTTTCCTTTTGCTGAGATATGGGTTGCACATGGCAGAATTGTAGGTAAGTATTATTAGGTAAGAGCATCAAAGGCAAAGGCAAAATGTTCAGTTTGCAAGATCAAGGGCTTGCATTTGTTGCAGATCAATCTAATCTCCATCAAGTGGCTGAGATGATTGATTGACTAAACTGAAATGCATCACACCGGTGCACAATAAATTAGGCATATTGCAGATTTGCCTGATAAAAGCTTTGATCAACTTAGTTTGATTCGCAAAAGGCGGCGCCTCTGATCAGGACAAGATCAATACGTCTCATACAGTCAATGACCAGCGAAATCTGATCAAAGCACCAGGGCACCGATAACAATTGAAGAATTCAAAGCAGGTGTCTCCATTATAATCCTGCATGCTGTGATGAAATTTCTTGGGAACCATGCAAAAGGGAACACGAGGCAACATATAATACGATGTTGTATTCATAAGCACCGCACGCATAAGTTATTGGCAAGTTAAATTGGTGAAAATATTTGAAAGATATTGATGCACTTTTTCTTTGGCCAGCAAGATAACGATAAACTTTTTGTTTGGCCAGAAAGATATGGATGCACTTTACTTACTGTCTTTCTACAAACGTCACAAGGCTGTATGCAGAATTCTGTTCTCCTTATTGTTGTTATGGCCTAAAAGGTAACATGATCTCATCTCCGGCTCTTTTTTATTGTGTTGTTGTTGAGGTCTTGTGCTTATCCTATCTTCAGCAGCTCATATGGTGAATAGTGAATGAAGACTTACATCAAAGCGTAACCCAAAGGGAGCAACTTGGTGCCAGATGCCCACAATTGCTAAGGATCCAGTTACATTATGACTTAATAGAAAAATCTTTTATCCAAAAATGCTGTTAAGACATTAAGGAATCAAGTTGCGTATGTCAATATTTGCCAAGGAGTAAGAAACAAATGCAGAAGTGTATCCTTTTATGCCTAACATATTTACCATTTGAAATCAATAGATATGGAATATGCAAATGAAGATGCAGTTTGCAGATTCATTGACTTCAAATGGCAAATATGCTAGTCATCAAAGGCTGCAGGCGAGGGTTGGCACGCATCGGCTAAGGTAGAAAACTTAGAGAAGGATAGCCTACGGTTGAAGATTGACCAAACGCACCAAAATCTTCTGCCAGGCAGAGAAACTTAAACAATGGGGCAGAATAGGAGGGGAAAAAACCAGGGAAATTTCTCCGAGTTTCTTAGGATTAGTTTGATTTGATCAGCCAGCCTATAAGTTTCTCTAGCTTCTTATGTGCAAATCACTAGTACCCAAATAGTGTATGCCTATTTAGAAAAATCCGATTTTCCGTATTAAACGCTAGGGTCCACGTCCTCACCCTATTCATATGTCAATAAAGGAAAGGACTACACCTATAGTTGACATGTCGAGCTTCCAAAAAAAATTTCGAATAGAAGGAAACACCAATATTAAAAAATGAAATTGTCATTTTCCTAGAAAATGATTTATTGAAAAACATTTTGTAGAAATATCACATTTTTTTGCGAAACAGCGGAGCCCAAGTAATTAAAGGTCATCTCTGAAATGTTCAATGTCAAGATGTTGGAGCTTTCATAGATGCATAAACGATCTCGAAATACTAACCAATGGGCACTTGAGAGACCAGTTTCCAGTACTTGTAATGGTTAATTGTTTGGTAAGTTAAACAATCCCACTTTTTCGGAATGTAGAGTTTTCAACAATGAGTTTGTCGCATTGTCATATGGTTATGTTGGAAACTTAGGAGGAATCAAAGATTACCGAGGCATCATACTAAATATGTATCTCGCTTTTGACACACGACAAAAAAATCACATTACAATCTAGAACAAAATGAGCCGTTGTTCCCTTATAGAACACAATACTACTGGGGGTTTCAGTCATTTTCACTTTTAACAGAATGATTAGGAACACGAATGTCATATTTTTGAGCAGTAATATGCTTAGGCAGCATACCGACTAAGCAGTACAAGCCAAGAATATGCAGAAGGTCCCTTGTGCATCTTTAAGCAATAGGGGAACATACTGTTACTTGAGTTGGCATAAAAGATTCGGGAGAGAAGTGAAAACAGAAAAGCCAGCAGTGGGCATGAAGATTGAAAAAACTGCCATGGCGACATGGAATGAGAAATCTGATGACTTTCTTCTTCTTTTGAAAGATGCCATCACATTCACCCACCAGACGAAACCCCTTCACATTCAGCTCCCAAACCATCTCTCATTCTCACACGAGGATGACATCTTCGTCCACCCACAACACCTGTAAGCTGGATGTGTGTCACCAGCAGTGATGGCCACTGGGCCGTGCCCGACCCGTTTGGGCCCAGGCCCATTTGGAGAAGAACCGATGTAAGAAAGCAATCAAGCGTACTGGGGATTCTGAGGCAGAGACGAAGATAAGAAAGACAGTTCTTTTCCCCCTTCAAGAAACATGTTGTCATGTTGGCTCATTTCCTGTACTTTGGCGACGATGATGATGCCACTCTCTGTCTCTCTCTCCCTAGAATATGGAAATGGCTGTCTCGCTTTCCGTCTCTCTCTTCGCAACGAACTCCATCCCTTCCCCAGGTTCGTCTCTCTCTCTCTCTCTCTCTCTCTCTCTGAGTTCCTGTCGTTTTGGAACATAAAGTGACCATTTTGAGGAGACCCCATTTGGAAACGGCATTGAAACTCCTGTCTGGCTGGCTTTTAGGGGGAACTGGAAGATGTAAATACACTGGTCAGTCTGTGGTAATCTTTCCCCCTCGCTCCCCGTCTCTCTCTCTGTGAATTGTGAATTTTTCGCTCTTATCTCAGCTTTTGTTCCACCAAACCGCTTCTGCGGGCGCAGTTTGAAGCGATTCCTGAGTGATTTGAATCGTTTGGTATGGAACAGAGAGCACTTCCAATACGAGTATTCACTGTGGGCAAGAAGAGATCCCCTGCGGTGCAGCTATTAGTGGACGAGTACGCGTCCAAGCTCCGGCCTTATTGCGCCGTCGAGGATGTCCAAGTTCGCTCCAACCCTAGAAATGCACGGTGGTTACCTCTCCTCCCTCTTTCCCACTTCCCGCGTTTCGCATGCCGTGCTCTTTCCTTTTGCTGTTGTGTTTTGCTTGCCTGCATGTCGCTGTTGATTTTCTGTTAACGCAACCTCGCAGCAGAAAAGAAGTTCCCTTTGGAATTGGTGTTCACTGCACGCTAAAGTCAATGACAGAGTTGGCCCTTTTGCAGTGAGAAGCAGGCTCAAATTGTCGATGAAGATATGGCAGTTATGAATCTTATTAGACCTGATGATTGGGTATTGCTCTCATTTCTACTCGGAGCTAATTCATGTTCCTAATCTTTCTGTTAAAGTGGGAATGGCTGAAGCCCCCATTAATAGTGTGTTCTGTAAGGGAACAGCAGCTCATTTTGTTTTAGATTGTGTGTGATTTTTTGTCGCATGTCAGAACAATGAGATACGTATATCTTGAAATGTCTGCATTCAACTACTTATGGCTGCACATAACTGATCGTGATTGGTCATTATGTGGTTAAAGTCCATCAGTAATTTTCAAGTGGAACATTGATCAAATTAAAATATTATGATGAATGTCAAAGGCAGAATTTATGTGATACTTTTCCTTTTCAGGTTGTGCTGTTGGATGAGCACGGGACAGACATTGAGTCAGAGGAGATGGCTGAGTTGATCGGTGGTGCTGTGGATAAGGTATGAATTCCTGCTCCAGTTCGCATCCACAAGTTTTCAATAGGAATATTACTGTCATCATACGGTCCCAATTGGAACAGATGGTAGAAATTTCCATCAATCATCTTCATATGTAGTATGTATCTTATGTACCTTGAGTTTTCTATGTCATGACATGCATTGCTATGAATTAGAAAGTCCCATGGAGGACTGTTGCATTTTTCTTGCTAATTCTTTCTGAGCTCTTTCTTTCGCTTTATATTATTATTTTATTATTATTATTATTATCATCATCATCATCATCATCATCATCATCATCATCACAGAGATGTTTGTATGCTTGATTCTGGCATGAATGAAACTTGGATTCATCTCTTCTTTTGATATTTTAGGGAGCTTCAAAGCTATCATTTTGCATTGGTGGACCTTATGGTCATGGATCAAAATTGAGAGAACGTGCCAACATATCGATCAAGTTATCTTCCCTGGTCTTGAATCACCAAATTGCACTTGTTGTGCTGATGGAACAACTCTACAGGTTATTTGCAAGAACAACTCATGTTTCCATATGCTATTGGACCTTAGGATTAAGCATCCCTATTAAAATTCAAATCAATGTCTGTCATAGGGTGCCTTACTGAGTTTCATTGACAAAGGAATATTCACAAGGTTATAGCACCAAAACCAAACTGTATTTAAAGATTAACATAAAGTGAGTTGTTCGGCATTAGACAAAGCAGCTATTTGGCTACCGCACATTACTCAATTACTCTTCCAATAATGGATAGTGGTAAAATTTAAAAACAAATGTCCCCAGATAAATTCACCTAATTAACCTGTCATTTGACCGGATGGATGATAAAATTCATGCTGAGGTGTATTTACTGCATCTTTTTGTAGTGTTGTATGCTCTAACTGTTACTTTTTAATATATGGAGCTATCATACGCCTTAACTTGTTGCTCATGGATCTGAAGAATTCAGAAATTATTGTTACTTTCATTTTAGCAATGGTAGGATAGTTGAAGAGTTCTTAATGCCTATGGCCCTAACAGTTGGTGGAGTCATGGTTTTTGGGTAAATGACACCTACAACGTACACACTTATAATGTTACCATAAAGGCAAGCTGTCATCTGGATGTTGATCATACTCCGACCATGTTGGTTGCTCATGATAAACAATTGATGCTTTCTTCTTGCGTTTTCAGGTCATGGACAATCCTGAAGGGGCAAAAGTACCATCACTAGCCATTCCACCTTTGTATCTGATGTTGCTACTTATGTGGGGGAGTGGAATTTTTATGCTCTGTGCATCCTATGCATCCTTAATTTCTTACATCTATGTCGATTTCCATAGACTTAAGGTAATGCACCATTCTTAAAGCTGAACTTGTCAATGGTTTACTACAACTTTCTTTTAGTTTCGTACCAGCACCTCTGCAATCTCACAAATTTAGGTGTACGGTCATCTTCTGCAGGAGCATACATACAGAGAAAGAAATGTTCTAACAGAGTGCATGGAGCTGTAGATCTGCCCTCCGTGCCTTATTTTGTTCGCCTTTCCCAGCCAATGTTAAGGACAAATTCCAAGAGAGATACAGCGACTCACTTGCTGTTTAACAAAGCCGAATGTATAATGTACTTGGATTCTGATCGAGTCGACTTTTGTAATATGTCGGAAAAGATAATGGAACAACTAGCTATGTTCGATCACGAAACATCCACTTGGTTTCTGTTTCGCACAATCACTTGTTATGTGTTAATGTTCGGAGAAATCTTTTGATTGTGTTTGAATTTTAAATAGGTTTCCGTAGCAGTTCGCGGGGAATAGTTTGGCTCAAAGCGCCAGACGACATGGTTTGACATGGTTCCTTTTCGTGTGCAAGAGGCAGTCCAATCTGAAATAATGATATAGCATCTTCTTTTAATAAAGGGCCAGTTCACATTAATTAATATTTGGGTTTTTATTGCATTTTGTGTCCGGTTCACCCTAGGAAAAACAGTTGGTTCTTTTCGCCCAACGGGTAACGACCTCCACTCGCTCGACCGCGAACCATTAACATTAGTGGATAAAAAGAGATCACGTCACGACAAAGATGCGCGCCTACGTGTCAATGTCCGTATCTCTCTCTGTCTCTGAGCTATACGCCTTGGGAGAAAATATTAGGTACGACTCGGATTCCACCACGGCAAAAAACGAGTATCTCAACGTGCAACACGTGTCGCCGGGCCCCACCCGGCCAGATAACCTCCAATATTTTGAAAATATAGGGCGTCTCTCTCCTCTCATCTCTCACACTCGCGCCCCAACCCCTCTCTCCTCCCGGCTCAGAACTTGGAACTTGGCGCTCCCTCCAACTCTTCCTATGCCGGCGCCTCCGCCTCTGTCGAAGACACCGGTGCCTCCGCCTCTATCGACGGCACCGACGCCGACGCCGACGACGCCGACGCCAATGCCGACGCCAACGCTCCTCTACGTGCTCGTGCTCCCAACTTCTCTCTTCTCCTAGACGTGTCGCCTCTGACGCCGACGCCGACGCCTTCTGCACTCTGAGAACTCGCGCTCCCTTCGACACTGCCTCCAACGCCGATGCCTCTGCCCCTAACCCTTACTGAAGCCTTTGCCCAACCCTTGCCGATGCCTCCGCATCGACCATGCCCTAGCCCTAGCCTCTACCTCGACGCTCTGCGTCCGCAAGCCCCGAAGAAGCGACGGTGGAAGGCGAAGCCGTAGCCAAAGGAGGAGCTCCATCACCAGCAGCTGCAGCCAGCAGCAGCGGCCAAGTCTTTGTCGTCGTCGTCGGCGGTGGCCAGGGAGAAGAGGTCGCAGCAGCAGCACGCGGTCGACGAGAAGTACGCCTGGCAGAAGTCCCTCATCCCCGTCCTCTACGACTAGCTGGCCAACCACAACCTCCTCTGGGGTTCTCTCTCTTGCTGATACTTCAAAGGCCTCCTATTTCTCTATTGGCTGTTTTGCACAAGCTTAACTTCTCTTTATATCTATATTAGTTGGTGAATGTAAGTGGAGTCGCACAAGCTTCTCTCGGATGAATTTGCAATAGCTGGTACTGTGCGTGAGTTTGGTGGGCTGGAAGTTATTTTGGACATGATCCAGGTAAAATTTTTTTGCAATAGCGAGTCCTGTACTGTAATATCTTCTATTTCCTGCTTACCGAAGATGTCCTTGTGCGGGGATATGTGAAGTGCAGATATGTGCTTACGGATTTGCATTTTTTAACAAAATGAAAACTTTCCCATTTGTGATATGTACAGAGTGTTTTTTAGATTCTCTGGACATCTACTGATAATAGTGTGCATTCTGATTTTGTATTATGCTATTCAATTCATTTCATATTCCAGAACTTGGCTTTGGACATTGAAACATCGGTTTTTTGTTAGCTTACGGAAATAGTGTAGGAAATAGAGTATGGCTGTGGGGAATTTTATGCCTACTTGTGTATTCATATCACTAGAGGACTCTGAGGTACTCCATTTGGTCATCTAAAGTTTCAATTGAACGGTTCTTTGAACCAAAAAATTTGACTTAAGAAAGGAAAGAGTTTCTTGTGCTACGGTTGTTAGCAAAGATCGTTCTGAATGTAGATTTGGCTAAGTTGGCATTCCACATTTTTAAACCCTGCAAAAAGGGTCTCTAGAATCAAATTTTCAGCTAAGCAAGGAGAAGGCCGCTTTGCTAGCGATGTATTTTGTCTGCTTAATATCTATATTAAAATTTACTCTCTCTTTTTTTTTTCCCTTTGTGTAATGTTCTCAACAGTTGGATAAGTTTGGTCACAAGTGGCTAGTGTAAGGGTTGGACGGAATTAGGAAAGGGTTGCTTAATTTGGAATCTTGACTTTGCTTACTGAATGCTCATTGATTGACATTGCCACGATTTGTAATTGACCCAAGAATATGCCTTGGATCTATAGAAACTATATCGAAATTTGGAGCAGGACTGTTTCTATTGGTCCAAGTAATTGTCCTGCTAGACTTCGCTCATTCGTGGAATGATGCATGGGTTGCAAAAGATGAACAGAAATGGTTAGTCAGAGTCTTTAAATATTCTGTTCTATCTTTCTTCCTTCTCTGTATGTTAGGCTTGTGTGATATTTGAGTTCTGATGGCTCATTGGACTTGTTTAGGTATGTTGCTTTGCTGGTGATATCAGTTGGGTGCTATATTGCAGCCTACACTCTCTCTGGGATTTTGTTCATATGGTTTAATCCTTCTGGTGAGGACTATGGCCTCAATGTCTTCTTCCTTGTTATGACAATGGTCCTCGGCTTTGTAAATGGAATTGTTCACCCTGTGGTAAGAAAAGCATGTTCTTGAATACTTGTGTATTAGATTTGTAGACCTTTTTAATAATGATATTTGAATAATTGTATTCTCGCAAACTTCATGCACTTGCATGAATTACAAAGCTTATCAAATGGCATTCTCTACAAGTCCATGGAATTAATTTTTTAAAACGAATATCCTACTGTTTCTTTTCTTATGTGCCCAACACCTATTTTATGGGTTCTTATCCTCTTTGTTTCAAAAAATGCATGATTCAGCAGTAACACGCGCACATCACGGCTGCGCAATCATGTGGAGTGATATGGATGTACTTGTCCTAGAATGAATTTAAATTGTAACTGAGAGAATTATAGGTTCCATCTTGTATAAATGCACGGTCTGTGCTTTATCAATTCGGACAGTGATTTCATTGATAAATAACTACATTGACCAGTATTGCGTTTTCATAATAGTGAAACCATATGCCAGAATGAAGGCAATGGAAAAATGTAGATGCAATCATCTAACAGATGAAAACATTATCTGGTTAACGAGCCATACATTCTGACAAGGTTGATCTCCATTATACGCGCCATTTTCTTCATGTTCTCTGGCATGTATTCAATTATGTGGTTGCTTTTCATACATTATGTTTCATATATCCAAATTAAAAGGAATAATGCTTCTACTCATTAGAAAAATACAATTGCACCCTTTTTTCCCGTTTTTTTCTTTTTGATATGAAGTGGAAGAATTGGAGAATATGGAAGAGGATATGTGCCAGTTGTAGCTTTGTCTTTTCTAGTCAAACGTTTTGTACTTGGTCAATCATTGGAGCTCATGCAACATTGTCAGCTGAAAATGAACTTGTGCCTGCAGGATTGATGAGAAGCAATCCTTGGGACCTGCCAAGAGTAGCCGTCGATGCTTTGGGTGCAGCCATGCTGGTGACAATCATACTTGACTTGTGGCGTATTTTCCTCGAACCAATTGTCCCAGTTCCTGACTCGAAACAATGCATTCAGCCAGGACTTCCGTGGTTTCCTGGACATTCCGTGGAAGCTTGACATCTCATTGTACTAAAACGGGAGCTTGTGTTTTTGTTCCCAATTCCATAAAGGCTGTAAGTTTTGGAGTGTTCCCTGTTGGGGAAAGATGTAACCACAACCGTGCCAAAAGACTTGTATTGTACTAGTTGTAGTGCTCAGGACATTAACCATCTTTTGAGAAGTCTTTCTAATCAGTTGAAATTGGGGATTGGAGACTAACAGTGTGAATCTTAATGTCTCTCCAAGTATATGCAGGTGTCTGTTGAAACCATGATGGTGTTACTATAAGGTTGCCCGATATGCTTGCCTGCGGTAGTTATTTGTATATGTGCCTCATTTAGCTTCCCTAGCTGTGTTGCATTGCATGCATTGCTTTGTGAATGAGCTTGATAGATTCGACGAACATTGTGGACGAGACACTTTCTCTGTCCTAGTGAGTGACTTAAGCACAGTTTTGAAATTCCCAAACATTTAATGATTACAACAGAGGGCTTCTTCTAACATCCAATTTTATAGGATGGCAGCCATGGGAATTTCTTGGGGCCCTTCCATGGTTTTTCTTCTATTCATCACCCCAAATGAATCAATACACCAACCAAATCTTATTTTCGATTACATGAAAAACCTAGTATGTTTACTCCAATTTTCCTTTTTGCTAACATGTGGAGGATTACTCATACTACTTGAGGGAGGCTAATCATTTGTACATGATTGGCGCAACAATAATTAGAACCATGGGGTCCTTCTATTCTTGTGTTCACTTTGACAAAGACCATTCTGTTTTCTTTTGCCTCTGAACTCGAACATCTTCCATAGCTATGGAATTAAGGCTACAATTGAGCTTGACGGGAAGGACAATTTGCTAAATCAATTAAATCAATTGATCAAATTTTGTTGAATTAAATAAAAGGAGGAGAAGAGAAGGCAACCGAGTTGAGAGAGGATTTTGGAATGTAAGATTCTGATGGCTGTGGTGGGTTCATAACCACCTAGAAGCTTGAATAGAATACTAAGCAGGCCAGGCGGATGGAGACAGTAATTTGCTTTCCAAGATCATGATATGTGATGATTCTTGTTTTCTTCTACAAAATAAAAGCACATTTCTTTTGTTTCAAGTGCACAAGTGCATGTGTGCTTTTATGTGTTTTGTGTGTGTGTGTGAGAGAGAGAGAGAGAGGTCTTATTTGACCACTATTAATATAGTGACAGTAAGGACTTCACCTAAAAGAGATGAATAAAAGTTCAAATTATATGAGAATCAGTAAATCGTAAGAGCAGAATAGAAAGCAAAAGAGGACATATATGATACGGAGCCGAATTAAAAGCCATTGAAGGCTTTCCTCTCTCTCTCTTTTATACCAAGAATCCAAGAAAAATGGAAAAAAAAGAAAACTTGGCAATAAAACATTACAAGGAGAAAATAAAACAAGGGGCTTCCCAGTTTACAAAAACAAAATGGATTAATTACGCAGCAGCTTTTCAGAGGACAAGCAGCGGGTCAAACATTGTAATTGTGAATTAGTGAACAATAGTACTTCACATGAAATAGCTGAGTGCCTTCTTTCTTTTTGAACCGCCTTCACCGTAGAGTTCATTCCATTGCAGAAGCTCGGTCATGTTAACAGACTCGGATGATACGCTCGCACATACCTATTTCCATGTTAACAACACATATACGAAATCAATTGAAGCTTTACCAATAATATAGAAAATGAAATGCTACGAAGTTGTAAAATAGCTATAGGTTTGTGGACGATCACGCTATGGTGAGAAAAAAGTGCCATTTTTGAATATTTTTATCCGTTCATGTGCATATTTGAAATATTCCATATTGAAAGCCTCTCAAAGCTGGAGTAGGTTTGCCTTATGCTAGAGCTGTAGCGCGTTCCTACCATGAGTTGCACATATTATTAGCCATAATCAAAGTACGAGTAAAGTAGCCATATCAACTTACGAGAAGATGTGGAACTTTTTCTCCTTTTCCAATATCTCTTTAATTGGCTTGTGCGCTTAGATTACACATAAATTCTGCAATAAGACAATAATAAGTGAAAGTGAATTCTTCACTAGTGAATAGTGTGAGTTAAGATTCTACGGTGTTACCTTTAGGTCACTTCCTGAGTAACCATCTGTCATGCTTGCAATTCCGTCCAAGTCGACATCTGCAGAAGTCTTCCTTTGCCAATATGACTTTCAAAATTTTTGCTCTATTTGGCGCATTTGGAAGATTTACCATCAATCAGTAGTAAAGACAAAACTTAGCATATGCTTTTGGGATATATGAGACTCGAGTCCGCCCTATTCCTAGTTTTGGCAACCCCCTCTTCAGTCCTTCCAGCAAAACACAGGCTTTACACCATTTCTGCCAGATAACACACAATAAGTGAATTATGTTCCAACAAGACCAACAAAATATATTAAAGTTCAAATTTTACTCAGCATAGATAGCTGATGAGAGAAGCTGTGTCAATTCCTTTCTTACATTTTAAAGTTAGACCCGAGGAAGAGAAGTCCACTTTACCTGGCTTGAAATGTAACCACAGTGTTCACACGTCCCCTGCTCTGGCATTTTTGTCGAAGTAGATATTCTGAAATTTAACCTGATTTTATAATGTCGAGTATGTCTCTAGGTCTGCAATCTTATAAATCGAGTAGTAAGCAAAAGAATGCAAAAGAATAATAAATCACATCATACTGTAGCATTGTAAGAAAGAGGTTAACAAGACCTTATTCTTTCCAGGTCCTTAATAAACTCACAAGCAAAACCCCGACATGCATTAGGAGAGTAGATGCCTGCCATTTCGATAAACTAATTCAGCAAAGTCCAAGCAGTGATCATATAATATAATCATAGTGCAATATGAGAATACTTCTACATCTAGCCCGGCGCACACAGAATATGCTAAAACTCTAGAAGATACAGCCAAACCATTTAGAAGGGAAAAATCTTTGAAACTTTACATCCCCATTAAAGTGCATATCCCAGAATGACACCTCACACGTGAGCACAGAAATATTTATCAAGTGCATCTAGTCTACTGCTGGGAATATATTGATGTGAATCAGCAAACAAAGAGGATCTGTGGAGTGGACGCAATACAGCAACAACATGTTTCATCTAATATGAAACAATATACCCAAGTAAAGCTCTTGAACTTCACGTGACTAGGTTGTAGATTATATAACCATAACACAAACATGATGAACTAACAAGTGAACCCATACAGGACAAATGGAAGGTCGAAATTCCAGATAAGTTCTGCACAAGTGACATCAAGCACAATGTAGGGAAGTGGGAGTTGGCAGAGGACACTTACATTCAGTTGAGAAATAATCCAGCCTCTTGAAATATGCATACGTGTTGAGTAGGTTAAGGGTTGCAATCAATGGTACCAATAAAGAAAGTAACAGTTGTGAATACTCCAGTACACATATCACAATCTCCTTCTCATATATGTTCTTTAAAGGTAAAATGCAGAAGAATTTAACTTTTAGGATATATGACGATCTCTTTCTCATACGTGTACTTAAAAGGTTTACACCTAGGAATTGGTCCGTCTTCACCAGTTGTAATTGCAGTACACCTACTTAATCTACAATATAAATAGAAGGGCAATAAGTCTTGAATGAAAAAAAAAAAAAAAAGAAGCCAGAGGTAAGCTCTGATAAATAACTACTTACCGGGCAATGTCACCCCGCAAAATATTTAAAAGAACTGTTCCAGTAATATCATCGGCATTATGTCTAGTAGCAAGCTTGTCTAGTTTCAGCAGCGTAGCGCCTCGGTCAAGAGCCTTAAAGGTAAAGCAATTCAGCATGCATAATTAGATTTAGCCCTGATTAAGTGAAGTAGTCTTTTTAATGTTGGGGGGATGGTAGGAAGTGTGCAATGGCACTGTATCCCATTTAACATGCTGTTGTCAACAGAACTTTTTAGCGATTTATATTCCAAGGGCTACAAATAAAAGGATGTGCACATCCCCATTCCCCTAGATAGAGTAGAAGATGGCTTCTATACCTGACGGCGGAAGACCCCACAAAATGTGCAGTTATTTTTCAATTCGATAATCTTTACTATTTCATCCATTGTCCATCCATACAAATCTTTTATGAAACAATTTTCAATGGTAGTCCATATTGCAGATAACAACAAAACATCGCTAGCAAAGCGGCCTTCTCCTTGCTTAGCTGAAAATTTGATTCTAGAGACCCTTTTTGCAGGGTTTAAAAATGTGGAATGCCAACTTAGCCAAATCTACATTCAGAACGATCCTTGTTAACAACTGTAGCACAAGAAGCTCTTTCCTTTCTTAAGTCAACTTTTTTGGTTCAAAGAACCATTCAATTGAAACTTTAGATGACCAAATGGAGTACCTCCGAGTCCTCTAGTGATATGAATACACAAGCAAGCATAAAATTCCCCACAGCCATACTCTATTTCCTACACTATTTCCGTAAGCTAACAAAAAACTAATGTTTCAAGTCCAAAGCCAAGTTCTGGAATATGAAATGAATAGAATAACATAATACAAAATCAGAATGCACACTATTATGAGCAGATGTTCAGAGAATCTAAAAAACACTGTACATATCCACAAAAGGGAAAGTTTTCATTTTGCTAAAAGATGGAAATACGTAAGCACATATCTACACTTCACATATCCCCGCACAGGACATCTTCGGTAAGCAGGAAATAGAAGATATTACAGTACAGAACTCGTTGTTGCAAAGTTTTTTTTACCTGGATCATGTCCAAAATAACTTCCGGCCCACCAAGCTCACGCATAACACCAGCTCTTGCAAATTCATTCGAGAGAAGCTTGTGCGACTCCACTTACATTCACCAACTAACATTGATATAAAGAGAAGTTAAGCTTGTGTAAAACAGCGAACAGAGAAATAGGAGGCCTTTGAAGTACCGGCAAGAGAGAGAACGCCAGAGGAGGTTGTGGTTGGCCAGCTAGTCGTAGAGGACGGGGACAAGGGATTTCCGCCAGGGCGTACTTCTTGTCGATCGCGTGCTGCTGCTGCCGCGACTTCTTCTCCCTGGCCACCGCCGACGACGACAACGAAGATTTTGTCGCTGCCTTCGGCTGCTGCTACTAGTGGTGGAGCTCCTCCTTTGGCTATGGCTTCGCCTTCCACCGTCGCTTCTTCGGGGCTTGCGGACGCAGAGCGTCAAGCCAGAGGCCAGGGCTTGGGCATGGCCAATGCGGAGGCGTCGGCAAGGGTTGGGCGAAGGTGTCGGCAAGGGTTGGGGGTAGAGGCGTCGGCATCGGAGGCGGTGTCGAAGGGAGCGCGAGTTCTCAGAATGCAGAAGGCGTTGGCGTCGGAGGCGACATGTCTGGGAGAAGAGAGAAGTTGGAAGTGTGAGCGCATAGAGGAGCGTCAGTGTCAGCGTTGGCGTCGATGTCGTTGGCTGAGGCGAAGGCGCCGGCATCGAAAGAGTTGGAGGGAGCGCCAAGTTCTGAGCCAGGAGGAGAGAGAGGGGTTGGGGCGTGAAAGTGTAAGGGATGAGAGGAGAGAGACACACTGTATTTTCAAAATATTGGAGGTTATCTGACCGGGTGGGGCCCGGCGACACGTGTCGCACGCTGAGATACTCGTTTTTTGCCACAGTGGAATCCAAGTCGTACCTAATATTTTCTCGACAAAGACATATGCCCATGTAAAGGACAGGTATGCCCAAACAAGAGATGATTCTATGGAGGAAAGAGATGGCAAATCACTAGTCAAATTGAAGAAATGGCCGAGAGTATTGAGGAAAAGTCCTAATGAATTTTGAAGATGACAAAACTCTTTATATTTGTCTTGTGAATCTAATATGCATTCCATTCCAGGTTAATATATTTTGGAAGTTCAGAAGGAAATATCAGACTTTATAAGTTTTCAGAATTAAAAGTTCAGACTCAGACATAAAATCATCAGACTTTGCCATAAAAGTCATTCAGACTCTAATTATGAAATATTCAGATTTTACTGAAGACCTACGTTGACTCAAGTTCTGAATTAAAAATTCTTCAAACGTAGTAATTATGCAGACACAGACGCTGAAATATTTTAGACGCTAAAGTTTTTCAGATGCAAAAGCAAAACTTATTCAGAAGGTATCACAACAGCTAGTGATCTGGTATGAATTTCACAAAAGGAAGATTTTGATTGACTCAATCTCAGTCTAATTGATTGACAATCAAATATTATGACAAATATGCATTATAATGGATAAAACTATACTTATGGAAACCAAGATTCTGATTGTATGGGCGACCAGAATCAGCGGGATTCAGATTTTGTCAATCAACGACTACTCAATCCATTTTATACAAATTTATCCAAAATGAAAATTGGAAGATGATCCTTTAAAGACTGTCCAACGGCTAGTTTGGCAGTAGATGAGTATAAAAGGAGATCTATGAGGAGCAGAAGGAATACACATAAAATCCAGAATCAACAAGTCCAAAGTCTGAGCATACTCCAATCCTTTTTCTTGTCTTTCTTGAGCTAAACATTAAGATCTTGAGGAACACTTTGCAAGAGTAATTATGTGAGCTAGAGAGTCCTATCATATACAAGAGTGTTGTCACTCAAAAGCTGTAATTCTTCTTGATTGCATAGTGAAATCCAACCGGTAGGCTGTCAGCGTGGACGAGTGGATGTAGGCTTGCTATAAGCCGAACCGCTATAAACTTGTGTGCAGTTTTTCTATCTCTTATCTCTTATTTTACATACTGCACATTAAGAGCATTGTCTATTTAAACTATTTTAAATCTGAATTTAATTCAAACTCAATTGTGGTCAATCATTTCCGCTTAAATTGATCAAAGTTGTTTAAGATCACCTATTCACCCCCCTCTAGATGATCCTTGCTAGCTACATCAATTGGTATCAGAGCAGGTTGCTCGTTTATTGAAGTGTTTTACTTCTGAGCTAACGATCTATATGGTTAGCTTGAATGCTCCCAGGTCTCATTGAAGGACAAAGCAACAACAGATCACCATATTTCGATGGTAAGGAATATAGTGTCCGGAAGAATAAGATGAAGGCATTCATAAAAGTCAATTGATCATATGTAATGGGATGTCATCATAAGAGAAGTCAAACCAAAATCTTCTTATTCAAAAGAAAAGACAGACGGAAACATACCAGAGATTCTCCATTATCTCAAACTAAGATATCAACAAGAGAAGCCTTAGATTCCAAAGCAATTTATTCTTTCTACTGTGCCTTAGTACCTATTAAATATAAAAAAATTGCTTCTTGTGAATTAGCTATGGATATCTGGGATACTCTCTACACAACTTATGAAGGAACAGATCAAGCCAAGGAAACTCAAATCAATCTACTGCTTGGTCAATATGAATCCTTCAAAATGAAGTCTGGAGAATCAATTGCTGATATGTATGATAGATTTGTTGACATAGTAAACGGTCTTGCATACCAAGGACAACCAGTCTCAGATGCGATGAAAGTCAACAAACTACCGAGAGGACTGTCAAAACAATGGGATAATATCAAAATATCTCTTCGAGAGACACAAAAGATCATGCCTCTATCAATGAATGAGTTAATTGCAACTCTTCAATCATATGAGACTGAGCAACTAAATGAGGAGAATGAATTCAGAGGTAAAAAGTCAATTACATTAAAAACTAATATTGATTCTGATGCAGATTATGAAGATGAAAATGTTGATGATGAAGAGTTGGCTCTCTTCATAAAGAAGTACAGGAAGATGAAAATCAATGGAAGAAACCTCAAAGGGAAGAAGCCTTTTAAGAAGAAGAAGGCTCTCGATGAAACAGAAAAATCAAAGGAAGTAATCTTCTTTCACTGTAGGAAATGTGGACATATCAAGCCAATTGTCCACTTCTGAAAAAAAAAAAACCGAATTTGAAAAAGCAAAGAAGGCCTTAAAAGCAGAAACTTGAAGTGATACAGAATGTGAAGATAATGATAAAGATATCTCAAACTTCTGTCTGATAGCTAAGACAGACTCAAACTCAGATTCAGATTCTGATGCTAAAGTTGTGATTGAGGTAAAGCATTCTGAAATGTCTATTGAAGTGTCAAATTACATTGATGAATTATGCTTTGAATTTAAGGGTGCTCTTAAAAGAATCTCTTCTTTAAAAAAGGAAAATTCATCAATGAGGCAACAAGATATTTCACAAAAAAAAAATCGATTTCCTTCAAAATTTCATCAAGTCAAGGAAAATCGAGATTTTTTTCCAAAGAAAATGCTGTTTTGAAAAAGGAAGTTTCAGAAATTACTTCCAAGTTTTCAAAAGGTTCAGAAACCTTGAAGTATATTCTTTCTATATAAATTCCTTACTACAACAAATCTGGTATTAGATTTGTGAAGGAAAGTGACAGTTTAATTGATTTTCCAAAAGTTAAGGAGAGATTAAGGCAAAGACCTCCTCGACAAGTTTATAAAAATAATTTCAAAAGGAATTTTGTCAAACCTGTTGGCTGAAGTGCACTCAAGTGCTCAAAATGTGGAGATCCCCAACATTTTGAGAATGAATGTCCTAAGGTCTAGAGACCTATTTGAAGAGACTTTATTAAGACAGCCTATACTAATTCTCAAGGACCCAAACAAAATTGGGTACCAAAGAAAACTTGAGAGGTTGTGATTTTTGCAGGTTATCACAGAGAGAAAAAGAGAGTGGTACCTAGACAATGGATGTTCTAGACACATGACAGGAGATTCAAGCATATTTGTTAAATTACAAAGCCTGAATGGTGGAAAAGTTTCCTTTGGAGGAAATAACAAAGGAAAGAAAGTTGGCAAAGGAACAGTTGAAATTAGAGGATTCATTATCAATGATGTGTCATTGGTAAAAGGACTCAACTACAACTCGATAAGCATAAGCCAACTATGTGATACAGGTTTCAGAATCAATTTTCAAAAAAACACATGCTCAAGAACAAGCAAAGATTCTTCTTAAACATTCATAGGAAGAAGACATGGCAATATTTATCTTCTATATGTCAATCCAAACTCCACTCGTTGCTTGATCTCAATCAAAGAGGATAAAGATGTGTGGCACAGAAGATTGGGGCATATTAGTATTAAACAAATTTCAAAAATCTCAAACAAGAAATTTATTCGAGGTCTGCCAGATTTGAAGTACAAGAAAGTAAAGTTATGCAATGCTTGCACTCTAGGAAAACAAGTAAGAAGCTCTTTTAAATCTATACATCATGTTTCCACTAATCGAGCTTTGCAGCTTCTTCATATAGAACTATTTAGACCAATTAGAACACAAAGTATTGGTGGTAAGAAATATTATTTAGTTATTGTTGATGACTTCACAAGATTTACATGGAAATTCTTCCTTGCTCATAAAAATGAAGCATTTTTATATTTTTCAAAATTTACAAAAAGAGTTCAGAATGAAAAGGGTTATACCATTTCTTACATTAAAACTGATCATAGGGGAGAATTTGAAAATCAAAGTTTTTCAGATTTCTGTGAGGAAAATGGCTTTCAACACAATTTTTCTACTCCTTATACACAAGAATAAAATGGTGTTGTGGAAAGAAAAAATCGTTCTTTGAAAGAAATGGCAAGAACTTCGTTGATTGAAAGCAAGATTCCTTTTCATTTTTAGGCAGATGCAGTTTTTACATCTTGTTATATCATTAACAGAGCTTTTCTTAGACCCATTCTTGAGAAAACCCCCTATGAGCTTTACAAAGATTGAAAACCCAATATTTCGTATTTTCGTATATTTGGTTATAAATGCTTTATACTAAAAAATCCAAATAAAGGATTTTGATGAAAAAAACCCCCTAGTAAGTTTGATGAGAAAGCAGATGAAGGATTTTTCCTTAGATATTCTACTACAAGTAAGGCATATAAAGTCTTCAACCTTAAATTCTCAGACTGTAGAAGAAATAATGAATGTGAGGTTTGATGAAAATATTCAGACTCACAAAGATGAATTTGAACCATCTCCCAATATTCAAAAGTTATCTAAAGCTCAACAAGAATCTCGAAAGATCGTTGAATTTGTATAAGAAGGAAAAGAAGATTTAATCCAGACTCAATCATAACCTTCAGAGTTTGATGATATTCAGAAGAAAAGATTCAACAAAAACTTGAAACATAAATCTAGTCATTCGAAGAATCTCATTATTGGAGAAATAGAAGATGACATCAAGACTATATCTAAACATAAAGAGAACATCAGCAACTTAGCGTTGATATCAGAAATAGAACTAAAAGAAGTTAGTAAAACATTATTAGATAAAAGCTGGATCAAAGCAATACAAGAGGAACTTCAGCAGTTCAGAATTAATAGAGTATGGGAACTTATGCCAAGACGCAAAAATCATCCAGTAATTAGAACAAAATGAGTATTCAGAAACAAATTGGATGATAAAGGGAAAGTTACAAGAAACAAAGCAAGACTTGTAGCAAAAGGCTATTCTCAAGAAAAAGGTATAGATTATGATGAAACCTATGTACTAGTTGCCAGATTAGAAGCCATAAGGCTACTATTAGCTTATGCTTATTTCCATAACTTTAAATTGTTTCATATGGACGTGAAAAGTGCTTTCTGAATGGATATATCAAAGAAGAAGTATATGTGGAACAACCACCTAGTTTTGAAAAATCAAGAAAGACTAATATGTCTATAAACTCAAAAAGGCCATTTATGGTCTAAAACAAGTATTTCGTGCTTGGTATGAGAGGTTAAGTAACTTCCTTCTGCAAAATGACTTTACAAAAGATAAGGTTGATACAACTTTTTCATTAAGAGAAAAGGTAAGGATTTTTTATGTGTTCAAATTTATGTTGATGATATCATTTTTGGATCTTCTAACGAACTGCTTTGCAAAGAATTTTCTAAGAATATGCGGAATGAGTTTGAGATGAGTATGATGGGCGAATTGACATTCTTTCTCGGCCTACAAGTGAAACAAACCAAAGATGGTACATTCATTTGCCAAGAGAAGTATGCAAAAGAGATTGTCAAGAAGTTTGGATTACAGAATTGCAAGAAAATAGACATTCCTATGTCTTATTCATCCAAACTGGACAAAGATAAAAATGGCAAAAAGGTTGATCAGAAGGTATATAGAAGCATGATAGGATCATTGTTATATCTTATAACATCTAGACCTGACATATTGTTTAGTGTCTGTATGTGTGCAAGATTTTAATCTGACCCAAAAGTTACACATCTTTCTGGCGAATAGTTAAAAGAATAATTAAATACATTGGAACTTATCCAATGTTAAGTCTTTGGTATTCTAAAGATTCAGATTTTACTCTTCTATTTGGTTATTCTAATGCTGATTTTGATGGATGTAAAGTGGATAGGAAAAGCACAGTTGAAATATCCACTACTCGAAGTTAGGAACATGTCAACTACTTAGAAACATGTTGGTATCCAGAATGAGATGGAGGACCCATTACTCAAAGAAGCAAAAACAGTCGGTTTGGTTGCACCTAGAAATTTTTTTCTAGAAAGTTGGATGTATCCACTTGCACCATAAAGACTCCTTATCGATGAATATGTGACTTTGGAAAGTTTCTTGTAGAAACATGTTGGTATCCAGATTTTGTGGATGAAGCAATAGTTGCTTTGGAAAGACTTTGCTATTGAAGATTCAAGTGTTGCAATCAAATGTGACAACACAAGTACTATTAATTTGACCAAGAACCCAATTCTTCATTCACATGCTAAGCATATTAAAATCAAACATCATTTCATCAGAGATCATGTTTAAAATAGTGATGTGAATATTCAATTCATTGATTCTAAGAATTAATTAGCTAATATATTCACAAAACCTCTTGAAAAGTCTTCATTTGAGTATATTAGAAATAAACTATGCATTACTTATCCATTTTCTTGAAGTATTTGTTAGACAGGAATTTTTCAAACTCAAATGTTCTCCGTTTGAATGTCCATTTTAGACTCAAAAAGGTACGTCCTTAATTAAAATTTTGGCAGGTATATTTTTGGCATTTCGGCAAGATATTTTCGTCCTTGTTACTTTCGGAAGCAAACTAGGTATATATTCTAATTTATCTAATTGATTGTGTGTGCTTAAAATTTTATTTTATTTTCTTCCTCTATAATAGGATCACTTATTATATTTCCTAAAAAGGGCCTTTCTTTCCAAAAACTATCCTCCTCTTTTTATAAAACCCTATCAGTACGAAACCCTTTTTCACTCCTGACCATCACGACACTCAGAGTCTACTCCTCCACCTTCTCCATGATCAAATCTTTTCGTCTTTGTGAATTAGTATGCCTTTTAAAAGACAATCTTCTTGTATTCTCAACAAAGAGTCAAAGTCTTCAACACCAGCAGAATTCATGAAGATATCAGACACAGAATCGGACCACCAACAAGATCCTTCAAAAGCGACACCACCACAACCATCGTCTCCACCAAAAATCACCGATAAAACTGACTTTCATTTCAGTAGCATCAAACTTGTGTGGAATGCATATGAAAGGTTGAAACGAAGTAATGCTTCTGCATCAGTCCTTCGTCAATGTCTAAAAGATAATGGCTTTCACACTGAAGAAAGTCTTGTGCGAAAATATTCTCAATTTTCCTCTAGAATTGATCACGATCAAGCCAGTACTACTCCAAAGGAGACTTCTTCCAGAAAGGAAAAAGAGAAAGTTGGGGAACCATCCACTTCCTCTTGCAAGAAATCCATTTGCATAAACCCTAAGTCTACCAATGCATCTAAATTTGTTATTCCTAATGATGATGCTAGATTCTTTCATAATTTTGAAATGAAGATTGGAATTGCATCTGATGTACAAGGTAATGGAGATTTATTCAGAAATACAGAACACAATGTCTACTATCATTTATTACTTGCTAGAGGGGTTATGAACCGTCGAACTGTGGATTTCGAATATCTTGAAAAGATTGGCATTTCTGTGAAACATCTGTTTGTAAGATTGGGGATCTATGAATTCTATCTGCAATCTGCACATGTATATGCAGACCTGACTGCCTATTTTTATTCCAATCTTTCCATTCTGTCACCAAACTAGCTTCAATTCACTGTTGGTGATAAAAATTTGATTTGAAAGCGGAAGAAGTGGCTTTGATAATTGGAGCAAAAAATTACAAGTTTACTCCATTGAAAGTAAGCCTAGAAGATGCTTCCAAAGCGACTTTAGAGAATCAAAATTTTGCTCAAGGTTCTAAATGTTATATTTCATATTCTGATCTAACTAGAAGGACTGTGATCTTGCATAAGATCATTATCAATTGCTTGAAGCCTAAAGCAGCTTTAAAAACTAACTTATCCAAGTCTAAAATCAAGCTTATTTGGGCCATTTGGAATGGACAATCTTTCCCTCTTCCACACATCATCATCTTCCACATGTACAGAACTCTGCAAAAGGACAAGGGACAACTTTCTTATGGTGCACTCATCTCTCGAATTTTTATGTTTTTAAAGATAATTATTCTTGATGAGTTATGCAAAACCTTTGTATCTTAGATATTTGTTGGAGAAAAAATGCTTACCAAGATGAAGCATTTTGATGATAAAAAGGAAAGAGCTAAGCACAGCCAGAGGAAAGGATGCACCGCAGTCAGAAGCTAAATTTGTTGGGAAGAAAAATGACAAAGACAAAGGGGAAAGAAAAAGAACAGGAACAGAAAGCAAGCAGACCGTCTCTTCAAGCCCATTCAAGGTGTATAAGAAGAAAAGAAGAATTCTTCTCCGAGATGAAGATGATGAAACCGAATACCTTGAAACAGGACATAATGTTGGTCCAAAACATGTTTCAGAATCTTCTAAAAAGGATTTAAAACCAGTATCTGGAGACTCACATTTGCATCAACAGGATGATATTCCACAGAAGACAAATATAAGTCAATCTCCACTTAATCTTGAAGAAACTTTGAATGACACTACTACTGCTGCAGAACATGCAGATATTCAGGGGGAGATTCCAACAGAAACAGGGGATAAGTTTGAATAACATGCACCAAAAAATGTCCAGGGATAGACTTCAGAAAACATGACCATTCTAACCCTTCTGCAAGAAATAAAAGAAAAACAAGCTGCACTTGAAGAAGACGTAAAGAACCTTCAAAAAATTGTTGAGAAAAACAATCAGACTCAACGTCTTCAATAAAAAAAAAGACAAAGCAGAGTTAAGGGAAGCTATAGCTCTATGTTCTACAAATATGAAGAAAGCTATAGGTCAATGTTCTACCAAGATTGAGGAAGCTATTTCTATTCTGGATAACTTTCAACTTATTCGAACCCCATCAAAGAAATAACTTGTTTTTCAACCATTCTGGATCTGTATTCTTAACATTTAACTTTGTTAGATTATTTGAATATTTCAGTACTTTATTCTGCTTATTATTGATTTATTCTTTTTGCTAACGACAAAAAGAGGGAGAAATTATGCAGATATATGTGTTTCATGCACTAACACTCAAATATGCAGGTTATACAGGTTATACTCAAAGGGAGAAAAATACATAGATCTTACAAGTTTGCACATTTATATATGTGTTTCATGCACTTAATATGATTATTTTCTTCAACTTTATTTGACATTGATTGATTAGCATGGAAGTTTTGTCACCATAAAAAAAATGGAGATTGTTGAGGAAAACTCCTAATGAATTTTGAAGCTGACAAAACTCTCTATATTTATCTTGTGAATCTGACATGTATTCCATTCTACATTAATATATTCTAAAAGTTCAGAAGGAAATATCATACTTTATAACTTTTCAGAACTAAAAGTTCAAACTCAGACATAAGATCTTCAGACTTTGCCATAAAAGTCATTCAGACTCTAATTATGAAATATTCAGATTTTACTGAAGACCTACACTGACTCAAGTTCTGAATTAGAAATTCTTCAAACGCAACATTATATAGACGCAGACACTAAAGTTTTTCAGATGCAGAAGCAAAACTCATTCAGAAGGTATCACAACAGCTAGTGATCTGGTATTGATTTCACAAAAGGAAGATTTTGATTGACTCAATCTCAATCTAATTGATTGACAATCAAACATTATGACAAGTATGCATTATAATGGATAAAGCTCTACTTATGGAAACCAAGATTCTGATTGTATGGGCGACCAGAATCAGTGGGATTCAAATTTTGTCAATCAACGGCTACTCAATCCATTTTATATAAATCTGTTCAAGATGAAGATTGGAAGATAATCCTCTGAAGACTGTCCAACGGCTAGTTTGATAGTAGAGGAGTATAAAAAGAAATCTACAAGGAGCATAAGGAATACACACGAAATCCAGAATCAACAAGTCCAAAGTCGAGAGCGTACTCCGATCCTTTCTCTTGTCTTTCTTGAGCTAAACATTAAGATCTTGAGGGACATTTTTGTAAGAATAATTGTGTGAGATAAAAAGTCCTATCGTGCACAAGAGTGCTGTCACTCAGAAGCTATAATTTCTCTTGATTACATAGTGAAATTCAGTCGGTAGGCTGTCGGATCATCTTGTTATTTTTGGGGAGAGTGGACGTAAGCTTGCTATGAAATGCGAACCACTATAAACTTATGTGCAGTTTTTCTATCCCTTATCTCTTACATTACATACTGCACATCAAAAGCACCGTCTATTTAAATTGTTTTAAATTTGAATTTTATTCAAACTTAATTGTGGTCAATCGTTTCCGCTTAAATTGATCAAAGTTGTTTAAGATTACCTATTTACCTCCCCTCTATGTGATCCTTGCTAGCTACATTAGAGATAACATAACCAGTGTACGTAGCTGCATTTATCCAAAGAGATTTACAAGGTAAAAAGTCCATACCCAGGGTAACTGAGACGTGGCTGGATAGGAATAATGGTCCTCTCTAAAGAACGAGAGATTTTCTTTAGAATAATTTATGAAAATCATCCAACTTTACTATATAGCTTTGATCGTTTAGCGAAATATGTAACCTTTTTGAAAAGAGAAAATGACACAAACAGTCTCTAACTTTGGCCTAATGTATAAATTGATCTCTGAACTTTTAATTTATTCAATGTAGTCCTTGAACTTTAATTCAATGTGCAATGTGATCCCTAAACTTTTAATTTGTTCAATTTCATCCCTGAACTTTTGGTACTTGTTCAATTCAGTCCATGAACTATATGAAAATGTTCAATATAGTCATCCATTAATTCAAGTTCGGGGACTACTTTGAATATTTTTATATAGTTCAGGTGTCACACCCTGAACTTCAACGGGCTCGCAATACCCCTCGAAGGTCGTATTGAACACGACATCTCAGGACGCGATGCCGACCCACACGAAACACCTAGTAACACACGCAAGCGAAAGCAAAATACGAACATCTCAGACAATAAATGATACCATAGGGATAGTAAGCGTTTGCACATATCAACGATTGCATTTCAAACACTTGGTACAAGCTTACAACATTCACAAATACACAATCAAATGCTAAGCCACTAACATAATACCCACGTTCAACAAAAAAAAGGACGGTGGTTGAGTAACCAAACTTCACTACACAAAAAGGACTCCTCAAAAGGGCCATTACACCCAAGCTAGTCTTCGCCATACCCGACGGTAACACAAGTCCAGCCGTGCAGCCGTCCTCCTCGAACCCCACATGATCCGAAGCATAGGGACCCCGAAACATCGAGACGACATGATCAAAGTCAAGGATCTGAAATGGTTTATATTACAACAATGAGAATAATCTCAATAATCAACAACTTAAATCCCACCTAGGTCAATACGTATCCAGACGAAGTCTAGACATGCAATCTAACAATCGACGTGCTAGAATTCACACATACATTCTTACCTCGTCATGAATTATGCGCCAACTCTGCATATTAGTCAAAACACTATAATGTAATAACATCTCATGAACATATCACATTCACCTGAGCACCATACACACGTGCATTCGTTCAATTCATCCAAGCACATTACACATATGCATACATCTAACTATCTACGACCCGCGTAACACGCCTCAGGTCCTTTCTCACAGCCCACGTCAACACGTCTCATGCCTTTTTTTTTTCACAACCCGCGTCAACATGCCTCAGGTTGGTAGCCCTCCGATCTATCCGGGCTTTGTCCTGCATAACACGCCTCAAGACATTTCAAACCCCATGTAAACACACCTTAGGGTATTAGCAAGCACACATGCCATGTGATTCAATCAATTTCATGTCATCCTCATACTCGAACATCATCCAATCGAGCTCAAACGCCATTGAATTAATCCAACCCACGCATACTCTAAATTGATCACACTTTCAACAATTCAAGTCGTAATTTGCCAAGCTTGCTCGGCCCCACCTAGGCCAACGATTTCAACTCACAACCAAGCACATTTAACTCAAGAACGAGCTCTAAACTCGAGAACAAGAGCAACATGATTCAGCCGAGAGATAACCAACATAACATCACAATTTAGATCACAAACCAAGTCACAAACTCATCAACATCAACCCGTAATTTCCAGCATTCACACTCGCTGTTAACAACCCCTAAATTAGCCTATAACCCGACACCAATCCGTCCACTAGTCAACTCAACTCGGCCCCCAAAACCAGCAAATAATTCAGCCACAAAATCAGCACCAACAATCACAAAAATCAGCATCAAACAACCATGAAATCAACCACACTTAGCATGCCATTCCGACACAATATAGTCCACATTCCACTCCTTAGATTTCCTGACATCGATCCATCGAGCCAGCCACCAATTCAGCCTATGGCAACCCCTAAATTAGCTCTAAATTAGCCACTAATTCCGCACCAAATAACCCCTAAACAAATCCAACAAATAAGGTCCTAGGCAAAACAAACTTATGCAAACCAAAGAAGAAGAAAAAGGGTAAAATTCAAAAAAATTGTTGAGAAAAACATTGGCATACTCAAGGCGTCTTCAATAAAAAAAAAAAAAACGGGCAGTTAAAGGGAAGCTATAGCTCTATGTTCTACAAATATGAAGAAAGCTATAGGTCAATGTTCTACCAAGATTGATGGAAGCTTTATTTCTATTCTGGATAACTTTCAACTTATTCGAACCCCATCAAGGGGGGAAATAACTTGTTTTCAACCATTACGGATCTGTATTCTTAACATTTAACTTTGTTAGATTATTTGAATATTTCAGTACTTTATTCTGCTATTATTATTAGCAAAGGATTAACGAAAAAGGAGGGAGAAATTGTTCAGATATGTGTTCACACAACCGGAAGGAAGAGAGAAAAGGAGGAGTCGGTCGTGCAAGGGGGGGAGGAGAGAGGTGAATCGGGGAGAGAGAGAGAGAGAGAGAGAGAGTTAATCAATTAAAAAAAAACCAACCACCTCACTCACTTTAATTCAATGGCTCAAATCCAACTTAATGGGCAAGTCAAGGATCCAAGGGCCCAAAATAATTCTTACTTCTAATTAAAAAAAAGGCAAATGGCACTAAAAGAAAATAAATAAAGAGGGAAGTATACTAATCTAAATCTGCACTCGGTCCAAAATTCACTTTTTGACAAATCAGAGCAATCCCGAGATTGGCCACACTTATTTTGATGTTGTCCAATTAATTTCATCGTGAATCTTCGAGAAATTCGACACCCAAGTTTGGGCTTTAATGATAGCCAATTTTACTCAAATGCGACTTTAGTATATCTCTAACTAATATGCGATTTTTTAGGGTTTACACGTATCGACTTGCGGTTACTCAAGTCATGGCGATCTCAATCATCACCGAAGGTCGACTCATGGTCGAATTCTTAAATCCATATATATTTCCCTTGGTAGCCATTCCCTAAATGTTAATATCACGAGAATAATCAGTTTCGAGCAAGATTTAACTATAAATGCATTGAAGAATATACACATTTCATTTATACCAAAAGTGGGTTAAAATTCAGAATGTCACATCAAGGACTAAATTGAACAATTATTAAAAGATCAGAGATAACATTGAACAAATTGAAAGCTCAAGGATCACATTGACCATCCCTAAGTTTTAACGAGCTTGAGCCTTGCTAGCTTGCGGCTCGGACCAACCAAATTGATTTTGGAACCAGTTTCATAAAATATATAAATCTTAATTTTCCTTTGGCATCTTTTTCTCTGTTCTTTCCAAGACTCCTACCTCACTTAGACAATTTACAAGTCTTTCCTCGATCGCATCTCACCCTCCTCCTCATTCGCTTGCGGCTCGCTATCGCTTATTCAAGCCTTGCTCGTTCTCAACTCGCCCTCACTTTAACTATCATTAAGTGATTAACTACATTGTTTGTTTTGTTTTCAGGTAATTAGACTTTGGAGCAATATTTTTATGGATGGATGAGGAATGAAGTTTTATAATTTACGTTTTATGTGACATGTTTTGAACTTATCGTTTATAATTGAACATAACTTGTTCATCTTATAGGTTGTTGCTTTTGGCAAATAAGGGATTTCTATTGTTGCCTTTGGGAATTCTTCCGGACTTATGAAAGAAAACCAAATCCAAAGTAAGTGCCACGTTTGAGAGAGTATTTCTAATCACAAAAAAAGAGAGGAGAACTCACCATAGAGAGAATGAGGGGGAGGGACGCCTATTGGGATGATTAACAAAAGTCTCAAGCCTATTGTACGAATGCTAATTTAGTTTTAAACTCTATAATTTGGCCAATTTAGTCATAAACATGGCCAAATAATTTTTGTAGTTTAGTATCAAACCTAGCACAGTTTTTGGCCAGGTTTAAGACTAAATTGGCCAAATTGAAAACTTGAGGACTGAATTAGCATCCGTACAATATGTTTAGAATTTTTTTGGTAATTTTCTTGACACCTATTTATGAGCAATTTTAATGGGCAGCTCACCCTGAGCCCTGATTGGGGGGGGGGGTACTCAGCTCATGGTGAGTCGGTACGGTACCCCATGCTCACCATGAGCAAGAAAAAGGGCATTCCCAGCTCATGAACAATTTTGGCCAACTTACCATGAGACGGATTCCTCCAATTTGGCTCAAGGTGAACCAAAGCGACTTAACTGATGCTATGTGGTTAGTTATATTTCAATTTTTATGTTTTCTTTAAAAGTTCATAACTTTCTTGAAATTATATTTTCGTTGCAGTTGGAAAGCTTGATATCTCTAGTTTTCAAATATTCATTCAAATCACATTTTCAAGATCGTGATTTTTGAGCGAGGTCTTGGACCGTATTTTTATGACTTGGTCGACTGAATTCTGATCAATTCGATTGTCAAAAAACTTAAAACGAAGTCTTGGGAGTTAACCGATATGGCCATTTTGGTTCTAGTTTATTTATTTAATTCTCTCCTCTCTCTTAGTTATATGGTCATTTCGGTTCTAGTTTATTTAGAGTTAATTCTCTCCTCTCTCTTAGTTATGGTAGATTTCTGAAATTGGTCTTAAAGTAACACGCCTTTTGTCCTTTTATTCCTATTTCATCTTTTGGTGCTCTTTTCTAAATGAAATTGACCTAAACTGTGATTCTGTTTATTTCGCGAAAAATATGACATTTCTACAACATATTTTCGAGGAAGTCATTTCTAACAACATTTTTCAATACTTGGCTAAAACATAAAAATGAACTGGAAAATATTTTCTGTCATTTGATATGAAAAATCTGATTTGATTTTCTAATAGATATACACTATTCAAGTACTAGTAACTTGCGTATGGGTAACTGCATAATCGGGTACAAGCACTAGAGTCTCAGGATAGGCCTCAATGGACCCCGATTAGAGTGCCGAGGATTAGGGCATGGGCACCTAGGTCTTAGGTCTGTGTTTGGGTGTTGGGGATGCAAGCTTGAGTACTGGAATCCCGTGATTGGCCTTTGTGGACTCGGCTCAAGTACCAAAGCTTCTGGCACGGGTATGGCCACCAAGTCCTGGGCTCGGCGTCAATGGCCTAACACCAGCATTAGGGTCACGGGCCCAACCTTGATAGAGTCGAGCCTAGGCGTAGGAGACCTGCTCTTGGATGCTGGGGACTGGGAATTATTGTTGGGGTTTTCATGCCCAAACATAAAGTTTTGGGTCAAGCGTTGATATATAATTATATTTTGAAATTGATTTCGATTTTTTAAAGAGAAAATCATTTTCCTAAATTTCAGCATACGTTTATAGTTGACTATAAAAATATTTTTTGTTGACTCATTTTCTTAAACAACCAAATGCCGAAAAAAGAGAAGAGACAAATGGAGCATTTGACTAATGATTTTGGTTTTAACTGTATTGACCCAATTCTTCATGTGTCTAAAGCTTGTGACTTGAATTTTGAAAATCACTTTGAAATTGGAATATATCGCGAGTTTGCTCAAGTCATCGTGATCGGACAGTCCATAATGTTGACACTTGTTTTAATTTGACCAAAATTAATTGCACAAAATTTAGGAGTTTTTTTTTTGGGAGTTAATTTTCTTTAATTCCTAAAAAAAATAAAAAAAGTATTTCTATTTAAATGCATTGCATATAGAAATTAGGCACATTTGTATTAACGGGGTCTATTAGAACTTTTTTTTAAAAAAAATTCAAAATTTTAATTAAAAAATTCGACTTAGGCCGGGTCATTTTTCTTTTTTTTTCTTCCCCCCCATGCAGGCCCCCAAATCCTTCTTTTTTTTTCCTTTCTTTTTCCTCGCGCGGGCTAGGCCTAGCTCGGCCTAGCTCCCCTTCTCCTTCCCCCTCCCCCCCCCCGCCGACCTCTCCCCTGTTCCCTCTGTTTTGGCCGTCGACTCCACGGACGGTGGGCGCTTGTTCACCGTCCCTATCAAGCCAAAGGATGGCCAAGGGAGCACGCCAATGGGATTGGCATTAATGGCCAGTCTCGTCCTCCCCGTAAACCCGACCATCTCTCCTCCTTCTTCCTATACTCTTCTATGCTCCTCCCTCAGGCCTAAACAAGCTGGAAGTCATGGGACAGAATAGGCGGTCAGGCAATCATCAACATGAGTAATGGAGCAGGGGGGCCCATCGTTGTTGGCTATATAAGCCGGAGAGAGAGAGAGACCGGGGTTGACCATTTCAGAGAGAGAAAACAGAGACGGAGAACAGGGTGAGACAGAGAGAGAAAAGAGAGAGAAAGAGTAAGTCTAGAGCGTACCGAGGTCATGCCAAAGCAAAAAGGAGAACCAGCAACGTTGCCATCGACCGGTGAGCCTCCTCCGGTCCCCGATTGCCTGCTTTTTTGCTATTTTTTGTATGGGTCGCCGGGACTTACTAACTTTTTCGCTCAAATCCCGGCCCATACCGTCATTCCCCGTAACCCATATGTCATCTCTGAAGAAAAGTATAAGTCTTCCAAGGATGGTGGGGCCTCGACATAGGTCGAAATCTCTTATTCTTGTCTATGTATGCTACGTGTTTGCTAAAATGTCTTAATGAAACAGGATTGTTTTTAGTTGCTGGCTGGTAAGTGTGTGGCCGAACGACAAGTGGAGTGACTGAAGGAGCTTTGTAGGGGTCCTAGAAGGTGAAAGCCAAGCCTGATTTGGTTTAGGTCGACCGGCGAGATGCCGAATCTCGCAGGCCGACGTTCTCGCATGCCTATGGCACGGAGAACCAATTTGGACCGGTCTATAGATCGGGACAGACCGGTCTGCAGATCGGGTCAGGCCATCTGGGCTGGTTTGACCCGATCGAATCGACCCTATTTTGTCCACAACCATCGGACCGGGCCCCAACCAAGCCCGATTCGGTTTAGACCCGAGTCAATGACCCGGGTTGACCATTGACCCGGTTCGGATCTGGAGATCCGACCCAAGTCAACACAATGGGTCGAGTTTGTTGACCCGGGTCGGCCTTGATCGACCCGGATCTGATGACCCGACCTGGTTTAAATATTATATTTATAAAAATATTATTTTTTAAAAAGTATAAAAAATATATTTTCTTCTTCTTTTTTTTTGTATTTACTTCTTATTATTTTTTAATAAAAAAAATTTTCTTCTCTAAATTATGTGATATATCTTATTGTTTTAATTTATTGTTATATTATTATGCATGTTATTGTCATGTTTAAATTAGACAAGCTTATAGGGTTATGCGGTAGCATTTTACATGTTATTTTTATTACTGTTGTGTTATTATTATGCATGTTTTAATTAGAATGTAATTGCTTGATTTGTTTTGTTCTGGTTGTTGTCTGCCTTTGTTAGGGCTAGAACCTTAGGCTGCATATCTATTTTAACTATTAATCGTTTATGATTATGCACTCGTTTGATCACCTCATATGTTAGGAGAAAGGTCCTAAAATCAGTTCAAATTGCTTGACAAATATTTTCATAAATAAACAGGGTAAAAAGGCACCGAAAGGACATTAATTATCCAACTAGTGTAACCAAGTCTCCGAACTCATTTAATCTCTGGTTCATAGGAATATGGTGATTCTCCCGTCACCTTATTTGGATTTTTAATTGATCCACCCCAAATCGATTAGTGGCGACTCCTTAATACAAACCACTTGCAGGTTAAAAACCTAAACCCTAAGTTACGATATGATATGGGCTTGGAAGAGCCCGAGTTAAGTCCCGAAACTAGACTTAGAACATATCAGGCGAGACCCCTTTTTGCATGTCAATAAAAAACGGAGGTCGGTCATGACAGACTGGAGACTCCGATAGGGACTTGCCTTTTTTTAAAAGTGGACTTAAGCCAAATTTTTTATCCTATTCAAAATAATTTTTGTTTGGCATCGAGGACTCGAGGTATAATCCGGACATTAAGGTGTTATTTGTTCTTGTAGGTTCAAATTGATTATTTATGCATTGTTGTGCATGCTTTAATGATTTAGCACTACACTGTTGTATACACAACCCTTATGCCGGGGACTGGGCCGCGATAGGGCATTTTAGGATGGTGTTAAAAAAGATACGACCTCAAAGCGAGCCCGCGATGTAGAGGTTGTCTTTCTTTTCGCCGAAATTTATTCCTAAAAAATCGTAAAGAAATATCTTTAGCCGCTATTCGCGTGACTATAAGATATTCCTTTCGATTTGGCTAAGGTTAAAAGGACTTGACACCAATGCGAGACTACAATGGTCAGGCACCCTTTTAACTTCATTTTGCTAGGCCAGTCTAGATAGAAATCGAACCTCACTCCTCGTGTGCATGTTGTTGTGATTGCCATGGTTCAAGGAAAGGTATATATTCTATCCCTTCTCATTTTATTATGCAGCCTACTTATTCATTTGATTTGTTACTCTTAGGCCACCCGTTGATTGCATTCTATATACAATGGGAAAAGCGATGTCTAATTCGTCCCTACTCTTAAAAAGAGCTTACGGCATAGTGGGACCAACTCGATGAGAATGGATAAAAAAGTATGTCAAAACAAGAATTAGTCGCCTATTTCCATTGCTCAAAATCATTATCCATTCGGCATGATGCGGGCATTAACACATTTTTGGTGCCCACAAACATCCACTTTCATATTTGGTAAGTTTGAAATGACCTCGATTCTCGAAGAGTATAGTATTGTCATTGAAAAGCCTTTGAGATCCGAGCTCATCAAATCACTTTTGGGTGTGTCCCTTGTCGCGACCTACCCGAACCCGATCGGGTTTAGGCTAAGAGGTATTTGTTGATGGATATGAACAACGATTGATTTGTTTGAATGGCGAACCAAATGGTTCATTAATCCAATGACCGAGGCACTCCCAAGCCTCATATCTCATGTGACGAGAATTTTTAATTTACGCATTTAAATGGAGTCGCCACTAGCCATGATCAACGGTCGGCTAGAAACCTTAATCGAGACGCGGGAGTGTCGTCTCGATGCGTGCGAAAACCAGAGATTCCAAAATTCGGGGACTTGATTACACTAGCAATCTAACTAGTGCCCTTTCGGTACCTAAACTTGAATGTTCGCAAACTAACGTAGCAGGCGGCCTATCGAAAAGCCTAAAGCTCATTCTAACCATGCTAAAAATGGAAAAACACAACTAATGTATTTAAAGTGCACAACCAAAATAAACAATCAACGACCTATCATCATCTCTAGAAAGGAAAAGGCAATTAAAAGTCTCAAGGTATAGCCCTAATGGCTTGTCCGATTTTTAGGAAATTTTTTAAAGGATTTTCTCAATTTTTATGAATTTTAAACTAAGCCCAAGATGAAATTAAAACTAATATCTAGTGAAACCAAGCCCAAAAAATGATTTTTGAACATTTCCTAATTTTCTGCATTTTTTGGAATTTTTGGAATTTTTAATGTTTTTGAATTTTTCTGAATTTTTTTTTATGTTTTTTAGATTTTTTTTTTTACTTTTTATATCTTTTCTTTTTACTTTTTTCTTCCCCTTCCTGCATGCCTTCTGCCCATGCACGTGATCTTCTACCCTTTTTTTTTTTTTACTCCCCTTTATTCTTTTTTCTTTCTTTTGGTCTTCTTTCCTTATGCCATGCACGTGGTCTTCTTCCTCATGGAGTCACCGAGAGCTCACTGAGACCACGCCGAGGGCTCTCCACCTTCATGCCTCGCCGGAGCGAACCTTCCACAGCCCTCAACGTTTGCTGTCGACGCCGATGGCCATCATCGGTTCATTTCCATCGACCACCACACTCTCGTAGCTAAGTACTCCGGCTATCGCCGTGATAACCTCGACGACGTTAAAACATCAAAACATTTCGAGACGGTAACCGATTCACCATAATAAATCTATATACGGACATGAAAACGGCGGGACATGAGAGTAACCGAGGCGGCCCCAAACCGCGGGCTTCTTTGGCATAGGGAATGGGTTTTCCGGCAAAAGCTGTGTTCGTCCATGACCGACTCGGGAAGACGATTTTCATGCCACAAAATCGCACGAAATTATGGAGGCAGTCACCAAAACATCAACCTTAAAAACCAATAAGACATAGACCGAAGATTTTATAAACTGATTTCATGTTTATTTTCGGTTTGGCCTTTACTCGGACACCTTACCCAACAGAAGGCGGGCAAGCTCAAACAAAGATTTAAGGTTGAGATTTAGTATGGCTTTTGACTCAGACGTGATACATAAAACTCTAAATAGCCATGCTTCAATGTCTCACTCAAAAGCTTCAAGATCGACTTTGGTGATCTGGGCATGTGATATTTCGTTCAGGCATTTCAGCGAGCAGTCGGTATGCGTAAAAAAAAAAAAGCATGCATTCCAGAGACACTTTTAAAGCACTTCTCAGTCCGAACACAATATCTTCGCCCTTAAACTCTCTCAAATCATCATGGACTTGTTTCGGTTTCGCTCGACTTGCTCGAAAAATCACTAGTTTGGTTCAATGCTCTCGAGTTAAAAAAGCAAGACGAAACAGAGCATGAAATGGACGAGTTACCTGGTTCGGGAAGGGCAGAAAGTCGGCGAAGTCGACGAAGGATGAGGCTGAGCTCGTCCCTTCACTGCAGCTAAGGCTTGGTTTCGCAGTGATTGGGTCTCGGGCGGATTAGGAGGCCGGATGGTCTTCAGTCGAGGTAATCGGAAACTATGGCGGGAGGCATTAGCAAAGAAGCGACTGGAAGGGGGAGGAAATTTGCCGACGATCCTCTCCGAAAGAGGAACCAAAACCTTCTCCTCCTCAAAACCCCTCTCTTTTCTCCATTTTCTCTCGTTCTCCTCCCCCCTCTCTCTCGGATCTGCCTTTTTTCCCCGAGAGAGCTCCCTCTCTTTTCCAAAACTCTCGGTTCAAGCTCCCCCCTCTGCTTCACCCCACTGTCCCTTTTTAGTACGTGCAGAACGTCCTTTTTGGTGAATGGACTACCCGGTCAAAGAGATCAGTGCCCTTTATGTCAGCCACAGCTTCTTCTTTTTTGTCATTTTTTTCTTTTTTTTTTTTTTTTTGGTGTCATGCTTTCTTCTCTCCCTTTCTTTTCATGAAAATACGCAGACCCCATTTTCTTGTCCTTTCTCACTTGTTTCTTTATTTGTGAAAGTATTGAAAAGAGAGGAGCAGATCTCCTTAGGTTAGTTCGGGAAAAAGAAAAGAAAAGGCTTCATTCATCATTTTTGTCTTTTTCCTTTCTTCTTTGTTTTTTTCTTCCTTCACTCCTCTCTACTTTCTCTATTTTTCTCCGAATTGTGGCTGAACACCCTTTTTCTTTTTGGGTGTAAGTGTGCAGAGGGAGGGCGCCTGTCTATAGGGAAGATAGCGTCCCCTTTTGTCTTCTCTCTTTTTTTTTTTTTTCTTTTTTTTTTTTTTTTCTAACGACTTTCTTGATAAAATAAAATAAAAAAAAAGAGTAAAAATAAAGCGAAAATATGTTCACTAAATCTATTAATGCAAATGCGCTTAATGTCTATATGCCACACAATTTAATGAAAATATTTTTGTTTAGGGGTTAAAAATCAATCCCTAATTTTTGTGCGATAAAATCCTAAGTAATTTGGGCAAAATTTAGGTGTCGGCAATGCCCCTCTTTGAAGAGGAGTTGAAGAAGTTCTATTCAAAGACAAAAGACACCTAAATTTTGTTGGTGGAGGACACGGGATGGCGCGATGCTTGAGGCATGGGGGTGATACCCTTTTTTTTTTTTTTCATTTTTTTTTCGCGGATACTATCCAAAAGGGGAATCCTTTTTATTCGAGAAGGTCTTACCATTTAAGAATGGTTTCGCCCCGGAAGAAGGCCATACCGTATAAGAACGGGCTTTTGGCTAAACGAAAAGATCGTCACCGTGTAAGAACAGACTTTGACGGAAAAGGAAGCCATACCGTGTAGGAATGGGCTCTTGGCTCAATGAAGAGAGTTAATCGAATAAGAATGGACTTTGACCGAAAAGGAAGTCATACCGTGTACCACTTTAATCAATTAAAAAAAAACCCAACTTAATTTAATTCAATGGCTCAAATCATTTTCCAAGGGCCCAAAAATAATTCTTAACTTCTAATTAAAAAAGGCAAATGGCACTAAAAGAAAATAAATAAAGAGGGAAGTATACTAATCTAAATCAGACTCGGTCCAAAATTCACTTTTTGACAAATCAAACCAATAACCTTAGATTGGCCACACTTATTTTGATGTTGTCAATTAATTTTCATCGTGAATCTTGAGAAATTCGACACCCAAGTTTGGGCTTTAATGATAGCCAATTTTACTCAAATCGACTTTTAGTATATCTCTAACTAATATGCGATTTTTTTAAGGGTTTACACAAGTATGGCAAGGAAAGAAGAAGACTCGGGTGACATTTAGGGACTACAACCCTGTAAACATCAGAAATTTCACTTAGGGAGTAAAACCCTATGAGCAGCTAAGATCCCGCCTAGGGACTAAAACCCTATGAACGGCAATAAGAACAACATCTTGGCGGAACGCCTAGGGATTAAACCCCATGAACGTCTAAAAATTTCTCTTTGAGGAGCTAAAACCTTATTGAATGGCAAAGGAATAAAACCGGAAGGAACACCTAGGGACTAAAACCCTATGAACGCCAAAGATTCCGCCTAGGGGCTAAAACCCTATTGAGCGGTAAATGGAATAAAACCCGGAATGAACGCCTAGGGACTAAAACCCTATGAACGCCAAAGATTCCGCCTAGGGGCTAAAACCCTATTGAAGCGGCAAAGGAATAAAAACCTAGAAGGAACGCCTAGGGACTAAAACCCTATGAACGCTAAAGATTCCGCCTAGGGGCTAAAACCCTATTGAGCGGCAAATTGCACTCAAGATTTTGAGATACCTAATGTTTTTCACTCGAGGATTTTAAATCGCTCAAGATTTCCACTTAGGATTTTAAATTGCACTCAAGATTTTGGGGATTTTAAGGAGAGGCCGGAACTTTTTGAAATCGGGGTTTAAGGATGACTGGAACCTTTTGAGATCGGGGTTTAAGGATGACCCAAACCTTTTGAGATCGGGGTTTAAAGATAGACCCGCAACCTTTTTGAAATCGGGGTTTAAGGATTGAAACCTTTTTGAAATCGCGGTTTAAGGATAGACTCGGAACCTTTTGAAATCGGGATTTAAGGAAAGACCCTTAACCTTTTGAAATCGGGGTTTAAGGATAGATCCGCAACCTTTTGAAATCGGGGTTTAAGGATGACCCGAAACCTTTTGAAATCGGGATTTAAGGATAGATGGAACCTTTTGAAATCAAGGTTTAAGGATGACCCGAAATCTTTTGAAATCGGGGTTTAAGGATGTTTTGAAACCTTTTGCAATCGGGGTTTAAGGATGACCCGAAACCTTTTTGAAATCGGGGTTTAAGGATGACCCGAAACCTTTTGAAATCGAGGTTTAAGATTTAGACTACAAACCTTTTGAAAGAGTGGTTTAAGGTTGGACCACAAACCTTTGATGCGTGGTTTAAGGTTGGACCACAAACCTTTTGAAAGAGTGGTTTAAGGTTGGACCACAAACCTTTGAAAGCGTGGTTTAAGGTTGGACCACAAACCTTTTGAAAAAAGTGGTTTAAGGTTGGACCACAAACCTTTGATGCGTGGTTTAAGGTTGGACCACAAACCTTTTGAAAAAGAGTGGTTTAAGGTTGGACCACAAATCTTTGATCGTGGTTTAAGGTTGGATCACAAACCTTTTGAAAAAGAGTGGTTTAAGGTTGGACCACAAACTTTTGATGCGTGGTTTAAGGTTGGACCACAAACCTTCGATCGTGGTTTAAGGTTGGACCACAAACCTTTGATGCATGGTTTAAGGTTGGACCACAAACCTTTTTCAAAAGCGTGGTTTAAGGTTGGACCACAAAACTTTTTGAAAAGCGTGGTTTAAGGTTGGACCACAAACCTTTTTGGAAAGAGTGGCGAGGTGTACATACCATAGGTCATATTGGATTGCTTAAAAGCCCTTTGTCGTTGAGGTTTGAAAAGACTTAGATACTTAGGGGTCCTTGTCCGAGGGTTTGATAGATCGCCTATTGTGTCCTTGCCAGCAGGGTCTTAAGAGTTCATGAATGCTTGGATGCATCTTAGCATCTCCGAGATCAGCTTGAAGGTTGGTGTTTGAGGGAACGCCACACGTCTTCTGGTGATTAGTAATAATTATGTGTTATAACAAGTGCTCACCGTAGAGTGCGTGCAAAAGGCAAGACAAAATGACAAGAGGCCATATCAAGATAGTTTATTCAATGAGAAAGCATTGATTACATGAGTAATTTAGGATGAACTCAATTGTTTGAAAGCATTCAATATCCTTCGATATTGCAAAATTGCCTTAATGCATGGAGACGTCATTGATTATCAAATTCCGTTAGGAGAAATTTTTTCATCAAAATGATGTTAACTTCCGAAGAGAGCCTATTAAGCATGCCAAGCAAGAATTCCTTAGTCCGAAAGGACTTCTTACATACTCTCAAAAATGCTGTTTAATCCCATCCATTGATGTGGGAAGTAAACATGATCTCTATATACCTCACACCATCCATGTCGAAGGCTTCGAGAATCATTCGCAATAAGCACGCATTGACCGATCCAAGAGGTCTTTTAAATGACTTGTAATGTGGGTTTGGTCATGATTTCAACAACGGATAAGCATCATCGGCTAAGGAATGAAATAATTTTCAATCAGCATCTTCATCGGGTTTACAATTCAAGAAACCTTAAGATAAAATAAGACAACTTTGCCCCAACTTCTTCAAGCGATAACTTGTTTGGGAATTCAAATTTCTGCTTAGACCATCCTAATCCGAAGAGACTTTGGAGAAGGTTATAACATTGGTTTGGGTAAAGGCTCTAAAGGCTTAGAAATTTTCAAAGGGGTTTAGGAGTTGATGATTATCATAGCATCATTATCATATCATCCAACCTTTTGAAGGCACTCAACTTCTGAAATTCAACTTGTCTCGAAAGTCCATTGACTAATCATTTTAATGTAAGAGCTTTGCTCTTTTCTCTAATGACTTTTGCCTTTGCAATGATTTTTTTATTTGCAAGCATTTTGCTTTTGACATTCGCCCCTTTTTTTCATGAGAATTTTTTCTCTTGATGTAACTTTTTACGGGCATTGGCCTTGCTTTTACCAGCACACTTTTTTTTTTATGCCCCCTAGTTTTCATTTGACTTTTGCTCTTTTCATTTTTTTTTTGAGCTTTCAAAACTTTCGAGATGTTTTTCATCTTTGTCTCATGAGTACCAATTGTCTTGATAAATCACGTGCTTTGCCCCAGTGTAGGGAGATAATCACCATTCGGTTTTAGAAATGAATATTTAGGCTCAACTTGGCTAAGCAAAAGGTATGAGTGTGTTTGGGTAGAGAAATGAATGCTCTTCTTCATTTTGGGATGTTTCAAGCTTCCACAAGGACTTACCTGAAGTTACCACAAAAGATTAATGCAAGTAAGGGCAAAGAAATCTTTCTCATCATTTCCTCCAAAGCATGTCAACCAAAACCTCCAAATTTGCCCCGTTGTAGGGTGGTTCTTGACAGGGGTATTTTGTAGAAATTTTCCACATGTAAAGGCTCAAAGGGGCTTGACTATGGTCACCTGTAGTGTGTAGGATAGAAGAAGGAAATGCCTCCTTTCATTTTGATCCATGTACTACTTGTGAATGAATCTCTTGCTCTTAAACAACACTAATTTTCTCTTCCACTCAACTCTCAAAGTGTTTGTGGGACGTGTTTGGGAATGGCTTGCCTTTCCTCATTCTAAGTATTTCTCACTTGGCATTATTAACATCTCCCTTTCATTTTGTTGAGATCATCACGAATTGATTAATCTCCACAGGGAATTTTGATTCAAAATGAATGATCCGTCAAGCACAAGGACAATTTATTAATAAGGATGATATTCAAAATTTTTGTGAAGAGCTTGCTTTTTTCAATCTCCACTTTAGTGCTTGTTTTTTTCTCAAAACCATCAAAGACTTTTTCTTTGTGATGAAAATTATCCATTTGATTTCCATTTGAATTTTGGAGAAGGGTACTTACCTGCGTCATGGCGACTTGGTAAACCTATAAAGAATAAAAAAGAATGTGTTAGTTAAAGACCCTTTAAGGATTGAAAAATTGGGAACGATACAACATTACCCCTCGTTTGCATTTGTCCTTCAAGTCTTTGATGCTTCCTTGGCCTTTCCAATGCCATCGAATTCACTAAATCCCGGTGAGCGTTAGAGGCGAAGGAGAGGGATACTCCACAACCCGACGTTTGAGGGCATTGCTTCATGGATGTTTTCCCCATACATTCCTCTATCTGCAAAATGAGAGATGACCCAAGTCATTTCCAGTCTTAGTTGAGCTAATTTAGGAACGATACAAATCATTTTATGCCGATGTGGTTGATTCGCCTCCTCACGTTTGTTTTAGTTGGAAACGTCGTCACCATGACACATTTTTTATCGTACTTCATGAATGGTAGTCGTTGCCCTTTTGAGTGATCTGCTCCAATCATCACTCCGGGGCTTTTGTTTGAGTAATTTCCGAATACAGCAAAAATCACGAGCACTTGTGCTTTGGCGACACACTTAAATTGGTGGTTATGGCACATTGCGTTTGATTTGAGTTTCAAGTGCCTACCTTTAGTGTTTAGAGGAGGAGAATGTCGAGCCAATCATTCATTTTACCTGTTTGACAAAAATGAATAGACAAGTCGGCTTGTCGACGAGAAATTCTTATTGGACGATTACCACCTTACCATCTCAAAGTATCTTTTTGCATACCAACCTAAGAAATGATCAAGCAGAGTAATAAAATCTTGTGCAAAACTTTTTGAAACTCATTTTCAAAACATTTTGAGGGTAAAACATACAAACCTAACTCAGGGCTCTTTTTGAAGCACTTTATGTGCTTTCAAAGAACAATGATGCGAATTAGAACCTCACTACTCAAAGATGCGAGTCATGTGATTTACAACAACAATTGGATCCACAACTAAAACCTAAATCGGAAAACATTATTCCCAATGAGAATAAAAACAAGGACATAGTACAAAACTCTTGCATAAAGGAACGCAATAAATAATTCTCGTCCTAGCTTTAAAGTTCACTTCTTGGCGTGGTCAAGGATGAGAATTTCAAGGAATGACCATCACATATAACCTGCAAAAGGAGGACAATGTTAGTATGTGAATGAAAAAGCGATCTCTCATCGATGCCATCTCTTACAACGAAAGCAAGGTGATTTATACATACCCCCATAGTTCCTATTTGTGGGCATTTAGTATTTTACCAAGATTTCATCGTAAGTGGAGACATCTTTAAAAGATCAAATCGCGGCTATCAATCAAGCGCCCTTTATTATTCCAAAAGTTTCATCGCAAAATCGACATCAATTTTGAAGGACCGATTTGTGATTTTACTTTTGCAAAAATGAGGTGATTCTTATTTTAAAAAATTAATACACGAAAAGTGATTTGAATTTTGATTCCGAAATGCGAACAAAAAGGAATTTTACTGAAAATGTGATTTCAATTTTATGCCCCAAAATGCAATCCTGACTTGAAAAAATTTCTGCACAAAAAATGCGATTTTAAGCCCATAACCGAAAGTTTAGACAAAATCATCTATTTTGGTGGGGCCAAATCAGTGTGTTTGAGATTTATGTTCAAGGTTCCTTTGTAAAAAATGATTGTCTGAAATTTTCTATTATAAGCTCAAATCACCTAGGACACTTGATTGATTTCCGCGAATTTCAAAAATGAAAATTTCAATTCAAAGTAAGCTAATAATGAGAGGAATCATACTTACAGTGAGTGACGATCGTTTTTTTCTTTTTCTTTCTTTTAAAAAAAATGCAAAGACACGCATATGCACTTGTGAGGTTCGTTTTCTACCTAAACGGTTGAACAAGGTGAAGTTAAGAGGATGATCTGACCGTCGCAGTCTCGCGTTGGTGTCAGGTCCTCTTAACTCCGGCTCAATCGAAAGAGATATCCTATAGTCACGCGGTCTCGCGGACAAGGATAAACACTTACGACAGGGGGAAAGAATTTTTGGGGAGAAGAAAGGCAACCTCTACATCGCGGTCTCGCGTTCGAGGTTGTATCTTTCTTAACACCGTCCTAAAGCGTCCTATCACGGCCCGGGTCCGGCAGTATGGTTGTGTGTGCGATAGTGTAGTGCTAAAACATCTAACGCATGCACAACAATTTATAAGCAAACAACGCTTTAAGAATTCGAAAGAATAAATATTCATCCCCAAACCCCAAACCCTGCAAAACAAGGGGTTAACAATCATTCATCACCTTATAACTCCCAACTGCAAGAACATTTTACACAACATTAGCGAACTTACCTTAGCCTTCACGATACCCTGCCACAAGACCATAGTAGTTAACGAGCAATCAAGCTATACTAGGCCTAAGTCCTCAAATCCCCAGCGGAGTCGCCAAGCTGTCGCGACCTACCCAAACTGATCGGGTTTAGGCTAAGAGGTATTTGTTGATGGATATGAACAACGATTGGTTTGTTTGAATGGCGAACCAAATGGTTCATTAATCCAATGACCGAGGCACTCCCAAGCCTCATATCTCGCGCGACGAGAATTTTTTAATTTACGCATTTAAATGGAGTCGCCACTAGCCATGATCAACGGTCGGCTAGAAACCTTAATCGAGACGCAGGAATGTCGTCTCGATGCGTGCGAAAACCAAGAGATTCCAAAATTCGGGGACTTGATTACACTAGCAATCTAACTAGTGCCCTTTCGGTACCTAAACTTGAATGTTCGCAAACTAACGTACCGGGCGGCCTATCGAAAAGCCTAAAGCTCATTCTAACCATGCTAAAAATGGAAAAACACAACTAATGTATTTAAAGTGCACAACCAAAATAAACAATCAACGACCTATCATCATCTCTAGAAAGGAAAAGGCAATTAAAAGTCTCAAGGTATAGCCCTAATGGCTTGTCCGATTTTTAGGAAATTTTTTTAAAGGATTTTCTCAATTTTTATGAATTTTAAACTAAGCCCAAGATGAAATTAAAACTAATATCTAGTGAAACCAAGCCCAAAAAATGATTTTTGAACATTTCCTAATTTTCTGCATTTTTTGGAATTTTTGGAATTTTTAATGTTTTTGAATTTTTCTGAATTTTTTTTTTTTTATGTTTTTTTTTTTTTTTTTACTTTTTATATCTTTTCTTTTTACTTTTTTCTCCCCTTCCTGCATGCCTTCTGCCCATGCACGTGATCTTCTACCCTCTTTTTTTTTTTTACTCCCCTTTATTCTTTTTTCTTTCTTTTGGTCTTCTTTCCTTATGCCATGCACGTGGTCTTCTTCCTCATGGAGTCACCGAGAGCTCACTGAGACCACGCCGAGGGCTCTCCACCTTCATGCCTCGCCGGAGCGAACCTTCCACAGCCCTCAACGTTTGCTGTCGACGCCGATGGCCATCATCGGTTCATTTCCATCGACCACCACACTCTCGTAGCTAAGTACTCCGGCTATCGCCGTGATAACCTCGACGACGTTAAAACATCAAAACATTTCGAGACGGTAACCGATTCACCATAATAAATCTATATACGGACATGAAAACGGCGGGACATGAGAGTAACCGAGGCGGCCCCAAACCGCGGGCTTCTTTGGCATAGGGAATGGGTTTTCCGGCAAAAGCGTGTTCGTCCATGACCGACTCGGGAAGACGATTTTCATGCCACAAAATCGCACGAAATTATGGAGGCAGTCACCAAAACATCAACCTTAAAAACCAATAAGACATAGACCGAAGATTTTATAAACTGATTTCATGTTTATTTTCGGTTTGGCCTTTACTCGGACACCTTACCCAACAGAAGGCGGGCAAGCTCAAACAAAGATTTAAGGTTGAGATTTAGTATGGCTTTTGACTCAGACGTGATACATAAAACTCTAAATAGCCATGCTTCAATGTCTCACTCAAAAGCTTCAAGATCGACTTTGGTGATCTGGGCATGTGATATTTCGTTCAGGCATTTCAGCGAGCAGTCGGTATGCGTAAAAAAAAAAGCATGCATTCCAGAGACACTTTTAAAGCACTTCTCAGTCCGAACACAATATCTTCGCCCTTAAACTCTCTCAAATCATCATGGACTTGTTTCGGTTTCGCTCGACTTGCTCGAAAAATCACTAGTTTGGTTCAATGCTCTCGAGTTAAAAAAGCAAGACGAAACAGAGCATGAAATGGACGAGTTACCTGGTTCGGGAAGGGCAGAAAGTCGGCGAAGTCGACGAAGGATGAGGCTGAGCTCGTCCCTTCACTGCAGCTAAGGCTTGGTTTCGCAGTGATTGGGTCTCGGGCGGATTAGGAGGCCGGATGGTCTTCAGTCGAGGTAATCGGAAACTATGGCGGGAGGCATTAGCAAAGAAGCGACTGGAAGGGGGAGGAAATTTGCCGACGATCCTCTCCGAAAGAGGAACCAAAACCTTCTCCTCCTCAAAAACCCCTCTCTTTTCTCCATTTTCTCTCGTTCTCCTCCCCCTCTCTCTCTCGGATCTGCCCTTTTTTCCCCGAGAGCTCCCTCTCTTTTTCCAAAACTCTCGGTTCAAGCTCCCCCCTCTGCTTCACCCCACTGTCCCTTTTTAGTACGTGCAGAACGTCCTTTTTTGGTGAATGGACTACCCGGTCAAAGAGATCAGTGCCCTTTATGTCAGCCACAGCTTCTTCTTTTTTGTCATTTTCTTTCTTTCTTTTTTTTTTTGGTGTCATGCTTTCTTCTCTCCCTTTCTTTTCATGAAAATACGCAGACCCCATTTTCTTGTCCTTTCTCACTTGTTTCTTTATTTGTGAAAGTATTGAAAGAGAGAGGAGCAGATCTCCTTGGGTTAGTCCGGGAAAAAGAAAAGAAAAGGCTTCATTTATCATTTTTATCTTTTTCCTTCCTTCTTTTTTTTTTTTTTTCACTCCTCTCTACTTTTCTGTTTTTCTCCGAATTGTGGCTGAACACCCTTTTTCTTTTTGGGTGTAAGTGTGCAGAGGGAGGGCGCCTGTCTATAGGGAAGATAGCGTCCCCTTTTGTCTTCTCTCTTTTTCTCTTTTTTTTTTTTTCTTTTTTTTTTTATTTTCTAACGACTTTCTTGATAAAATAAAATAAAAAAAGAAGTAAAATAAAGCGAAAATATGTTCACTAAATCTATTAATGCAAATGCGCCTAATGTCTATATGCCACACAATTTAATGAAAATATTTTTGTTTAGGGGTTAAAAATCAATCCCTAATTTTTGTGCGATAAAACCCTAAGTAATTTGGGCAAAATTTAGGTGTCAACACCCCTCTACCCGAATTATCCCAGTTTTTGCAAACCAAGAGCAATACTGTGAAAAGAGTTGTTAAAGCTCATTGTAATGCATGCCCCTAGTTTTTCTAAATGAATGCTTTGAAAGTCAAACCATAAGCCAAAAAGCTAAGATTTTTATCCTTGCTTTTATCGGGTGTGTCATTTTCCCTCATCGTAAAAATTCAATAAACCTTCCGATTACGTATGTGGCCAAACAAATTTGCACCGACTTGAGTTATGTTAATTCGATTCTGGCAGAAACATTTTTGTCTCTTAACCATTTTAAACAAAATGATGAGAAAATCATACGGGTCGCCCTAGAAATTTTGCAAATCTTGTTTTTATCCCATTTAAGAGGATTTGGATACCTCATGCAGCTTTTTGAAATCGACAACCTTATGCATCCGATATAAAGATTTGAGGTCTTAAATGGTAATTTGCTGAGAAGGATTACTCTACCTAAATAAAATTTTTGAAAAACCCCGATCCCAAAGCATTCTTATGGCATGCTAAATGGTTTCATGAGGGTCAGGCTCGGTATGCTCACCAGTTTCACAACCCTATTTCACTGTTTGGTTTATCTGGCACCACTTCGTACTACCTCTACCGGGTAGCCCGCCAGTACAGGACCTTTTAGGAGATCCTACCGCCTCTCAAAACAGACCTATTTCGAGTTCGATTCACTCGATCGAACTACAATTATGTTGGTGAAATTCGTGCCATCCGGGAGGTATGGGTGAATGTCACTTGAGAATATTCTTATGCCTAGACTATTGAAAGGGCAAGAAAAGGTCCACCATACCTCTGCATTTCTACATTCTACATCACCAAATCCCAACAGCTTTATAGCCAAAGGTCCCGGATGTAACCAACAAGCCCGGTCGCCAAACACGGATTGACCATCTTGAAAGGACTATGGGGGACGAGGGATACTCTTATTATGGAGCTTGTTTATGAAAATAAGCGGCTTCGAGAGACTCTGACTTCCTTATCGTTTATAGAATGAGTATCCGGGAAGGGCACCCTTTTGTTAAAAGCCACTGTCTTTTATATTTCCTAGTATTTATGTTTAGGGGCTTTGGTTTCCTTCTTTAAAAGTGTTTATGGGTCGTACTAATGCTAATATAATTTGGATAACTTTTTATTATATAAATAATTTATTTTGCGCTCTAATGATACCACCGTGGCCTTCGGCCTAGTGGTATCCGAGGATGAGCGAAAACGGTCCGAGACAATCGGGGTTCGAACCCCAGGAACACCGTTTGTAATGTTAATATTAATAAAAACCCTTTTTTCTTTTTTTCTTTGCAAATAAAGAAAATATGTAATAATGTTATGACTTGATCATGAAATGATTCTTTATTAGGCATTATACTCATTCATTTCAACGTTTTTACCGGTAGTTACAAAAAAAATGGTCGAAGAAAACGTCCGCCTCAATAATATGGAAAACGAAATGAAGATGGTTTTCAATGCACTTGAAAACCTCACCAAGCAAATAGAATCCATCAATGGCAAGCTCAAGCCCACGTCTGCAGCAATTGAGATGGTGTTACCACCATCGTCTACTGGAAAAGATAAAGCCTTTGCCATCGACAGCAAAATGCCCCCGCTAGAGGATGATCCGCTTCCCCTTGCCAATAGGAAGACTGAACTTGAAAGTACACCGATGACAGAACATGACAAACGCCTTGCAAAGGTCTAGGAGATGCTGAAACAACTACAAGGCCCCCAACATGCTGTCCCACTTGACCTGTCTATATACAAACGGGTCAAGGTACTAAAAAGGTTTCTTTTTCGGTAAAGTAAGAAAAAGGTACCAAAAAAGTTCAAGATGCCAAAAATCGAGAAATATGATGACACCTTATGTCCCAGACACCATTTGCACATGTATCACGTGCGGATGACCCAGTACGTTGATAACGAACCCCTCATGATTCAGACCTTTCAAGCAAGTTTGATGGTGCTAGCTTTGACGTGGTATATGTCAAAAGATATGGATGCTTTTAAAACTTGGGATGATGTTGCTGATGCATTCCTCAAGCAATATCAATCCGACCTCGACGTCATCTTTTCTTGTGACGATCTGGAATGCACTGAGAAGAAGAAGAGTAAGTCCTTCAAAGAGTATGCCACCAGATGGAGGAACTTGGCCGCCCAAGTTACCCCAGAACTTACTAATCATGAACAAATAAAGTTGTTCATTAAGTCACTTCTGTATGAATATAGGCACCGCCTGGTTGGTGCCACTGCTGAATCCCTTAATCGTCTTGTTCCTATGAACAAACAAATTGAAATGGGATTATGTGACGGGTAGTTCATGGACCCCATTTTCACAAGCAAGAGACTCAACACGAGAAATAAGAAGGAATCCCTAACGGATGGGAACATCGCATACACCCAGACTATTCATCCTCCCCGAACAATCTAAGTGAGCAGTGAGTAACGGCCGACCTCAAGTCGCTAGCCTCTGAAGCGATATAAGAAAAGGCAATTCACTCTGTTGCTTGGATCCCTTTCTCAAGTCCTAGTCGTACTTTCGGAAGAAAAACCTACTTTATATCAAGCCAAAATGGCCCAAACTCAGAAAACTTTTCAAATTACGATCCATCAAAGAAATGTGACTATCACATGGGCGAGGTAGGACATTCAACGGATGACTGCTATACCCTCAAACACCGAGTCCAAAACTTGCCCGACACCAAAGCCTTTTCATTTCAAACATCCAAACCAAATGTCCAAAACAACCCGCTATCCGAACATAAAAGTAGAATTAATGTCATATTCACTTTCGACGCTAGTCGAATCAAGAGTGAGAGGGTATACACTGTTGACGTTTTATAACGTTCTAGTGAAAGCAGGGTACTATCCTACTAGTGAAGTACTGCCCTTGTCCCTAATGAAAGAAAGGGTTGCCAGTATGGTGAAAGCAGGTTTGATTGTGTATGCCAACCGCACCGGTATAGTGGCCACCATCTTTGAGCTAATCATCGACCGGAATGAAGAACTCTCAGCATTGAATGCCGAAACAAATTAATCCATCCCCACGCTTGTGAATAAACCTTTGATTGATAACCCAGACGAGGAGGAGGAACTGATGATTGAGATACCCCTAACCAAAGAGCCCATAGTGATCGAGATACTTCAGCCTTACCGGTACAAGAATGACAAAGCAATCCTATAGTCCTACAAACTGAATGTTGACCTAATCACCAGGTCAGGATGAACATATGCCCAAGCCGACGCGCAGCCTCCAAAGCCTGTTACCGACAAAGAAGTCAAATAATTCTTGGCCATTGTCAAAGCCAGTGAATACAATGTGGTGAATCAGCTGCGTAAGTTGCTCACCCAAATTTCTTTATTAAAGCTACTTCAAACATCCGTGAAGCATCAGAAATTTCTAATGAAAGCACTCAGCGAAGTAAACGTCACAGAGACAATTGAACATGACAAGTTAGAAGTATTTGTGGGGTCCATCCTTTTGAAAAACCAAATAACATTCTCAAAAGATGATTTTACTACCGAAGGTAAAAGGCATACCAAGGGTCTCTATATCTCCGTCAAATGTAGAAACTCCTACGTGGCTCGAGTTTTGATAAACAATGGGTCTGCATTGAATATCTGCCCATTGGCAACCTTACGCCATCTCAATGTAGACACGTCTAAGTTCCGTGCCTCTAAAATATCCATCCGAGCATTTGACGAGATGAAGAAAGACACTGTGGGTAAGATCGACCTTCATGTCTAGATTGGCCCAATAATATTCAGCATTTTATTTTAGGTAATGAACATGCTCACTGCGTTTAGCTTTTTGCTGGGCCGTCCCTGGATTCACTTTATTATAGCCGTACCTTCAAGCCTTCACCAAAGCGTGAAGTTTGTAGCCCAAGGGAAACTGATCGCAGTCCTTGAAAAAGAAGACCATTAAATCTATCAAAGAAACTACCATCCCGTATGTTGAACCAAGTGGCAAAGTGGAATCTAGCTATCAGTCTATCGAGCTTGTGTCAACCGTGCACGGATATCGAGGAACTTCTCCCCTCGTTCCTAATATGTTAAAAACCTCAATAATGATAGGGAAGGTTATGGTTGGGAATGGCTTCACTTTAGGTCAAAGACTCGGCAGAAGAGGCCGGGGTATCCGAGAGTCTATTTAGGCTACTAGGAATCACTGTACCGCTGGTCTAGGGTATTGTGGAGGAAATCCACAAGCCAACAAGGGACACGTGAGGGGTCAAGTTGGTTTGCTACTTCCCTATACCCGAGAGACTTTCCCGTCACCTGCTAAGCTGTTGCAAGATGAAAAAATTTATCTTAACCTCTTAGGACAATCTGGTGATGGGTTCAAGCATCCTGCAAAATGTTCAAGTTACCCGAGCTCCTTGACGCTTGATAGTGTGGTCACCCTATTTGACGATATCTTCATTTGAGCCATACACGAAGACTCGACCTCATAAATGAGTGCAAACCCATCTGATTTGTTTGCACATTTGCAGTATCAGTTAGCGCGAGCTATGGGATTTTCTCACATCCTTAGTGGATACCATTGGCCAAATTTCGGACGTGTCACTATTGTTTCCCGATCAAGAGCAGGTGACCCAAGTAAATGGTCCTGAAGAAAATCCACCGTCGGGAGTACTTCCCGACATAACTTGACGAGATGTCCAACTCTTACAGTGGCAAGGCAATGTACGACGATACTCGCCGGTTCCTAAATTCATGGATGTGACATTCCCTATCCTTTTGCAGAAGGGGCTGATCACAATGAGGCCAAAACATCCTACTTCTGAATACTTTATTAACTATAATCCCTCTAAATCTTGTGATTATCATTCGGGAGAGAATGGGCACTCGCTGGATGATTATGATACTCTGAAGAATAGAATTCAAGACCTACTAGATGCTAGAGCATTCACTTATCGTGCCCCATGGATGTGTCATGGTAAAGATGACCTGTTGGTGGTACCTAGCATTCGTGTCGCTGCCTCTGAGCTTTCTGATAAGGCACGCAAGGGAAAGGTAATTATGGATACCCCAGGCCTGCCTAGTGGTAAGTTCGACTATTACATTGACTACCAGATGCCATCAAATTTTTATGAAGACCATTAGAATAGCGTTCCTAGTGGATGGGACGACATGAAAAAGCTGACACCAGTAAAGAGATGAGCCGACAAGCTTAATTCCTATAACAATAATTTCGAAGATTTCTTCGTTGGCACAATAAACGAAGGACCGATGGAGGAAATAGGCGCAAGTCCGCTTGAGTAGAATTCCTCTCCTCTCTTCTGCATGAATCATTGGAAAATAGGCTATTCTTGTATTTTGTTTTTTGTCGTCATTTCTATTAGAAGAAATGTCTTTTTGAACTTTCCCTCTTTTGAGGTTGTAAATCCATGTGTTGTAAATAAATAATGTTTTGACGGTATAAGGTAGTATACCAAACCGGCCTGTTGATGATATCCAGCCACGAAAAGGAAAGTATTTTGAGGTCTAGGCTATCTCATGCTTCCTCGTTTCTAAAAATTTTTAAAAATCAAAGACATTTCACGATTTCTTCAAAAAAAATGTTTTAAGAGGAAAAGCACAATGAAAAATCCATATCCCTATTTATTTTTCTGATCAATTTACCCTGTGATGTAGCCTAATGATGGAGTTAATGCGGTATAGCCTAATGATGTAGATACTAACAGTAGCGATTCTGATGATTCAAGTGATAACCCCACTAAAATCCGAAGAAATTGAGAGTAATATGAACAAATCAAGCCCCTTACAACTGAAGATACTGTTACTATCAATTTGGATGGTACTCAGGATCTAAAAAAAGTGAATATTGGGGCCAACTTTCCCGAAGAGAAAGCCATACGTTTGATCACTCTCCTCAAAGATTATCAAGACATCTTCGCGTGATCATATTCTGATATGCTAGGACTAGACTCTTATATTGTCGAGTACAATTTGCCTACCAATCCCGACATGCCTCCCAAAAGGCAAAGATTATGAAGGACCAAACTTGAGCTATTGAAAAAATCGAAAAAGAGGTGATGAAGCTTTTGAAAGTAGGTTCATCGAGGTTTCGCAATACCCTAATTGGATAGCAAACATCGTGCTAGTGAAGAAGAAGGATGGTCGAATTAGAATTTGTATTGATTATCGCGACTTGAATAAGGTCAGTCCAAAGGACGACTTTCTGCTCCTCCACATAGATGTCCTTATGGATAGCACTGCTGATTTCGAATTATTTTCTTTCATGGATGGATTTTCTGGGTACAACCATATAAGAATGAACAATGAAGACAAGGAGAAGATGGCGTTCATCACTCTATGGGGAACCTTTCACTACAGGGTTATGCCTTTTGGTTTGAAGAATGCTGGGGCAACATACCAACGTGCTATTGTCACTCTCTTTCATGACCTAATGCACAAAAAAATTGAAGTCTATATCGATGACATGATCGCCAAGACCAGATGCGGAGAGGATCACATTAAAGCCTTAAAGAAGCTATTCAGTCGGTTGCACGAGTTCAAATTATGCTTGAACTCTGCAAAGTGCGTGTTTGGAGTGACTTCTGATAAGTTACTCGGATTCATCTTGAGTAGCAAGGGGATTGAGGTTGACCCCTCGAAAGTCAAAGTAATATGTGAATTACAACCCCCATCCACAGTGAGGGAGGTCAAAAGCCTTTTGAGAAGGTTGAACTACATTGCTTGGTTCATCTCCCAACTCTCTGAGACTGCACAACCTTTCTTCAAACTTCTCAGGAAAGATACTCAGATCAACTGGAATGAAGATTGTCAGGAAGCATTTGAAAAGTTAAAGCAGTATTTGATGAGTCCCTCGGTACTAGTTCTACCAGTCTTAAGGCATCCTATAACTCTTTATTTAACGATTCATAGTGAATCGTTAAGAGCCCTGTTGGCCCGAAGCCCTGTTGGCCCGAAGCCCTATTGGCCCATAGCCATCCTGACGATGGAAAAGAACGAGCCATTTATTATTTGAGTAAGAAATTCACCATTTCAAATCAGAATTATTCCGAATCAGAAAAAACATGTGTCGCATTAGTGTGGGTATTGCATAGGCTTCGACAATATACTTTACACCATCAGACGTTCCCCGTAACTGAAAATGACCCCATTCGGTATTTGCTTAACCGACCAGCATTAGTGAGAAAATTAGCCAAATGGCAAATTCTAATTTCAGAATTTGACATCCGAACATCATCACAAAAATCAGTGAAAGGTCAAGTGATCATTGATATATTAGCTAAATGCCCTGGAGAAATACATGAGGATGATCTCCTAGATGACTGCATTTTATCAACGGAGGAACACACATGGATCATGTTTTTCAATGGAGCAATAAACTTGTCTGGCTCTAGCACCCGGGCACTCTTGATATCCCCAGATGGGCAGCATTATCCTGTTTCCTTGTACCAACAATATAGCCGAGTATGAAGCATGTATTCTCGGTCTACAAGCAGTAATTGATATGAAAATAGCCAAACTAAAAGTGTTCGGCGATTCTGCCTTAATCATACTCCAGACTGTGGGTGAATGGAAGACTAGAGATACTAAACTAGTACCCTATCATGACTATCTGGAAGAATTGATAACAGAATTCGACAAAATCTCATTTAACTACCTATCTAGATCTTATAACCAATTCGCCAATACACTGGCTACACTATCATCCATGTTGCTGATTACCAATGGTTTGGAAATAGAACCTCTGAAGATTGAAGTCTTGACCAAACCGGCCCATTGCATGACCATGACTGAGGAACATAATGGTAAACCATGGTATTACGATATCATGAACTACATCAAGGAGCAGCGGTTCCCTGAAGGGATTAGCTCTGTAGACAAAAGGTAGATAATGAAGATGGCGACGAAGTTCTTTGTCAATTGTGAGAATTTGTACGAAAAGTCCTATGATTCTATTTTGCTAAGATGCATGAATGCAATTGAAGCAACGCGAATTATATAGGATTACATGAAGGAGTATATGGTCCACACATGAATGGACACATGTTGGCTAGGAAAATAATAAGATTAGGTTATTACTGGCTTTCCTTAGAAAGTGATTACATCCGACACATTCGAAATTATTATCGTTGTTAGATTCATTGAAAACAAGATAAATGTCCTACTAACTAAATTACACCAGTTGTTAGAGTCATGACCATTTTCAATGTGGAGGATCGATGTGATTGACCTAATTAATCTGAAAGCATCAAATGGACATCGCTTCATCTTGATCGCAATTGATTATTTTTCCAAGTGGATTGAGGCCACGTCATATACCAATGTCACTGCTCGGAATGTGATGAAATTCATCAAGTGAGATATAATCGCCCATTATAGCGTTCTTGGAGCCATTGTTACAGATAACGGGATAAATTTGAATAACAAGTTTGTTAATGATTTATTCAGTGAATTCAAAATCCGCCATCTGAATTCGTCTCCTTACCGTCTGCAAATGAACGGAGTTGTTGAGGCTGCGAACAAAAACATCAAGATCTTAGCCAAAACTGCTGAGAACTACCGAAATTGGCATGAAAGATTGCCTTTTGCATTAATGGCATACCGAACATCAATTCGGACATCTACCAAGGCAACCCTTTTTTCCTTGGTGTATGGCATAGAAGCAGTCATGCATGTTGAGGTAGAAATCCCCTTGTTACGAGTATTATCCCAAGTGAAATTGTTTGATGTAGAGTGGAAGCAGCAAAGACTGGAGAAGTTGAATATGATCGATGAAAAGCGACTGAAAGCTCTTTGTCATGGTCAATGCTATCAACAGAGGATAGCCAGATCATTCAATCGAAAGGTGTGCCCAAGACACTTCGAAGCAGGCAATTTTGTTCTGAGAAAGGTGCTACCACCACCCCCTAAGCTTGGAGGTAGGTTCGCTCCAAACTATAAGGGTCCCTATATCGTGAAAAAGATACTCCCTGGAGGGGCTTTGATTCTGACTGAGATGGATGAACGCCAATTCTCTAACCCGGTCAACTCTAATGCCGTGAAGAAGTACTATCCTTGAGATAATTTCTATGTTCCTATTGATAACAAGAGAATTGACAAAAAAGTTATTGATAAGGACAGTCCTAGTGGCAAGTCTAACCGGAAAGGATTTCACACATGACAAAATTCCATCAAGGCCAATCCTAGCAACCATGGAAGTCTCGATGGTAGTCACGCCCATATCCATCAGAGACCTTTAAAGTAGAGATTAACTTTGATGCGAAGATTCCCAAGCAAGCAATTGCACATGCCCTATGCATGTCAGGAATCATATGATTCCTGAGAAACTCCCCGACGTACCGAAGCCGTATTGACATAACATATGTCAAAAATAGGACTTTCTAATTGGGAATACCCTTAGCTGTAGAGAACTTCATTTGAGCTTCCAGACCAATCATGAAAGGAGTTTTGAAAGAAAAGACTCTGCTAACTTTGAAGGCAAAATGGAAGAAGGCTAATTTGTATTGTTTTCAATTTACTCTCAATTATCTCATTTCTAACATAAGCTCATGTTATTGTCAGAAGAGAATTATCAACATCCGAGAAAAGCTCAATGAGTTATTAAATTAATCTCAATTGAGGGGAATCACGAAGGGTAATATTGTATCGTTCCCAATTCTTTTTCCTTAAAGAGCCGTTCATTAACACGGTCTTTCTTATTACCTTGTGGGTTTACCTTACTATTACAGCATAGATAAGTATCTCTTTTCCTAAAAACTTTTCTCATAAAAGTACAAAAAAATAAAGAAAGAAAAAACATGTTAAAATAAATGAATGCTTAACCTTCCTCCAAGTAAATCGCATATCTTTTGGAAGAATTTTGCATGATAATTTTACCTGTTTAAATCATCGATTCTCTATAAAAATTTTGATAATTCGGCGAATGGTGTCAAACTGCTCCGATGTATTGAACGAGGTGTATCAGGATGATGAGAGGCAATCCTTAGTCTATACACATTCTCACGTACCAAACTCTTATAAGATGAGCGAAAAGGTTCCATTTCTACAAGGTGAAGAGATTTCTCGCATAAGGTACAATAGCCAAAATGACGAGAGGCAGTTCATTTCTCTATCCCATATACTACCATTAATCCTTTGCTTAACCATTTTGAGTCCATAAACTCGAAGGTTCCTTTTAAATTACCCCTATTAAGGATCACCTCACATTGGGGCAGTTTAAGATAAATTGGCATCACAAGGAGGATTCAAATTCAAAAGGAGCAAGAAGAGCATCCCTCTCTTTCGATCATCGCCCCCGTGGCTTTAGCCTCGTCATCTTCACGAATCCGGCGGTCCTCAACAGGTCCTCTAAGACAAGCACACCATCGACGGCAGGACAGTCGAGGCTAAGAGAGCTTTGTCAAGAGAGGAGCAGCAAACTAACTAGAGCCTATCCAAAATGTCAACATGTCCTTGATAACAGTGATGTTTTCACCTAGGAACTGAACAAGATAAGAAGGATGAGGAATTTGTAATATCTAAAATTTTCTATGATCATCAGCTGCAACAGCTCGCGCAAGATAAAAAAGATGAATAGAAATTTTCTTGCTTTCACTTGCATTAATATTTGAGTGTTATTATTACATATGAACTCTCACGATAATTTAGGTGCCCTAGGATGACGAAAAACAATTCTTCTTTTATCCCATACACTCATATCCCTTGCTAGCCCAATTGAGCCGGCGATTTCATTTCGTATGAACCCAGTTGGTGATCATCCCCCACACCGAGGCAAGACAGTCACCACAGTTTGAGCATCATGGTCCAAAGTACCGAATGAAGATGAAGACTCTAAGAGCCTAATAATATTGTTCTATTCAAATTTGTTTAGGCTAATCCTAACAACACCAAAAGACCAAAAAAAAATGCTGAAAATTAGGGGCATAAAAAATAGTATGCCTAGTAAAAACAAGGCCGATACCCATGAAGGAGAAGAAGAAAAACGATGAAAAAAAGATGAAAAGAAAAGAGTCCCTAATTTCTGGGTAACTGCTATGAAAAGCAATGAAGTTTTAGTTGAGGAGATCTCTGAGCGTGATGAAGGCGCTCTCAAATACCTCAAAGATATTAAGCAGTGTAGAATAGACGACCCCAAAGGATTTAAACTTGAGTTCTTCTTCGATACAAACCCCTACTTTAAGAACTCTGTCTTGACAAAAATCTATCACATGATAGATGAAGACGAACCTATTATGGAGAAAGCAATGGGACAGAGATCAAATGGTATCCATAAAAATGCCTGATGCAGAAGCTCCTAAAAGAAAAAGTTGTCCAAGAAGCCAAAGCACGGGATTACCCAAGGAGTTTTCCAAAAGGATCCTAATGGTGGAGAAGAAGACTGGTGACAATGTCAAGATAATCATCAATTTTCATCCTTACACACATTTTTAGCCCAACGGTCATTTCGTTTCTTAACCTATGAATTAAGCCTATGTTACATCCTTCATGAAGTCTTTTTGACTAGGGTACTTGAATTAATGTGAAATTTCAAATGTTTATAAATAACACTAGAGAAAGTGCGAGTAGGACTACTTCTATCTCGTTTTGCAGGGTTCTTGACTTGTAAACCTGAAGATGATTACAAAATATTTTCTTTCATGGCCTTGAGTCGGACAGTCCCCTTTATTAAGCCATTGACCAAGCCTACATTACAACCCTGAACAAGACCTCTCAGATTGGCAGCGCCGTACCTTTTGCAAGAAAACTCAAACCCTTGTTGATGTGATAACGGTCAAATTGAGTATTTTCGATATTCCCGCCTTAATGGACGAGACAAATAACCCTTTTTAATGAGAGTGAATGGAAAGTCTTTTTTGACTGGAGGTCCCTCGTTCGGCATCTCGAGAAGTCCACCTTGTGAGCGAAAATTGCCTTGATTGATAATTACCCTCAGTGGATGTTTGGTGATGCAAACATGGCAAAATCATCTTGTATGAACTTTCAAATACACATTCTGAAATAGCCTAGCTTGTCTATTCTTGATGAATACATGCATGTTTGCTCTAATTGTCTTTGACAGGTAAAATATCCTCAAAGACTCAAAGAACATATGACCTTTGGAGTGTCTCCAAAGATGTCCCAAAAAAAAATTATGTTCCTCGAGTGGAATTGACAAGGCATGCTTTTCCAGCTCAGAGTTTTAATCCCTAGTGATAAGACACGAAAATTCGAGTGCTGGAGCAGCCCTCATTATCATCCCAAGAGAGATGCCCTGAAAAAGGTCGAATATCCAGCAGATAATGCATCAAACCTCCGGATAAGAAATCCTAAGTATTTCATCAGAATTATTTTCAAACTACCCATAAAGTAAATCAGATGTTTCTTTGAAAAAGAAAAGCATCTTGACTTGCAGTCAAGATATTTTATACGATATTCTAGAATAGCCTTAGTTGTCTATTTCTTCGACGAATGCGTATGTCTTTACACAAAAAATTTATTTTACGGGAGACATGTCCTTAAGAGGCAGAATGTGCCCAGGTAAATATATTCTACCCATACCAAGTTCCAAAAAAATCTATGTACCTACGATTATTATGGTACCTTTTGAACATTGGATTGACCCCTCTGTTCACTAATTGAATATTGGATTGACCCCTCTGTTCACTATGTACCTATGATTGTTATGGTACCCCTCCTGAGCATAGGATTAACCCTCTCTGTTCACATCAAGTCTTTTTAGGTACCCCTTATAAGATGTAGGTACTTTGGCAAAGCAAAATCCAGTCAAGGTGACCGGAAAAAGGTTCGAGCCTTAAACAAATGAAATCCAATCAAGGCGACCAAAGATAAGTTCGGGTCCTAGGCAAGCGATTTCTCCAGTTGAGGCAACCGAAGATAAGTTTGGGTCCTAGGCAAGCGATTTCCCCAGTCAATGCGATCGAAGAAAGATTCAGGTCCTTGACAAACGAAATCTAGTCGAGGTGACCGAAGAAAGGTTCGGGTTTTAGACAAACAATTTCTCTCGTCAAGGTGATCAAAGATAGGTTCGAGTCCTAGATAAATGAAATTCAGTCAAAGCAATCGAAGATAAGTTTGAGTCCTCGATACATGATACCAACTATTTGGAATTACTTTATCCTTCGGCAAGATAAGTAGCCCCAAGTATGTTTTTATTTGCAAGCACGCATCATTTTATCGCATAATAAAAATAGGACTCACAGTCTCGCCAAAAATAGTATTCATTGAGCATGCATGGGCCGAACTTAGGTGTTATTTTATCTTTGAATATAATCTCTGCGAGATCAACTTCTGCGAGCTCACCTTCAAAGAGGGGCAACTATTGATACATGTTTTAATTTATCCAAAATTAATTGCACAAAATTTAGGAGTTAATTTTCTTTAATTCCTAAAATAAAATAAATATTTCTATTTTTGCATATAGAAATTAGCCACAAAATAGGGTCAATTAGAACTATTTTTTTAAACAAAATTTCAAAATTTTTAAAAAAAAAAAATCCGATTTGGGGGGTGACCCGGCCCTCTTTCCTTTTTCTTTTTTTCTTTCACCCCCACGCGGGCCTAGCCCGCCCTTCTTTTTTTTTCCTTTCTTTTTCCCCGCTCGGGCTGGACCCTTCTCCTTCTCCCCCCCTGCCAATCTCTCCTCTGTTCTGGTCGTCGACTCCACGAACGGTGGAGCGCCACTGCGCCATCCCTATCATGCTAGAGGATGACCAAGGGAGCACACCAATGGGACTGGCATTAATGGCCAGTCCATCCTCTCCGAAAATCTGGCCATCTCTCCTCCTTCCTCTGCTCTTCCTCACAGAATTGGCCCCCTTGCACCGGCCTAAACGACCGCAAAAGTCATGGGATAGAATAGGTCGGTGCAAGCCATCGTCAGCATGCGTAATAGAGCGGGGGCCATCGTCATCGGCTATATAAGCCGAAGAGAGTGAGAGAGGTCGCGGTCGGCCATTTCAGAGAGAGAAAACAAAGTCGGAGAACAGGGAGAGACAGAGAAAAAAAGAGAGAAAGAGTGAGTCTAGAGCGTACCGAGCTCATGCCGGAGCAGGAAGGAGAACCAACAGCTTCATCATCGCCACCAGACCAGCCGGAAGACCCCCAAACGCGCCATCGATCGGTGAGCCTCCCTCGGGTCTCGACTGCCCTGTTTTGCTCTGTTTTTGTATACGGTCTGGCCGGGACTCACGTCGGCTTTTTTGCGCAAATCCCGCCCATACCGTCATTCTCCATAGCCCATATGTCATCTTTGAAGGTAAGTACAAGTCTCCCGAGGACGACAGGGCCTCGAAACAGGTCGAAATCTCTTATTTTTGTCTGTGTATGCCATGTGTTCGCTAAAATGTCTCAATGAAACAGGTTTGTTTTGGCGGCCAACCAACAAGTGGGTGGTGGGTGGTGAAGGGACGGGGTCCTAAGATTTGGCTTGAGGTCGGGATCCGGATCTCATCGCCGACGTTCTCACGGGGTCCTACGTGAGGTGACTTGTCTATAGATCGGGTCAGATCGATATGCAAATCGAGTATTTTGTCCACAACCATCGGACCAGGCCCCAACCGGGCCCGATCGGGTCTAGGCCCCGGTCAATGACCCAAGTTAACCCTTAACCTGTTTCGGATATGGAGATCCGACCTGGGTCAATGCAATGGGTTGGGTTCATTGACTCGGGTCGGCCCTGACCGACTCAGATATGATGACCCAACCCGGTTTTATTTTATGGGCAATGAAGATCTGTGGTGGTGATTCCTTCGCGCACCGACTCTCTCAGTTTTCCCTTGGAGCGCTAGTCCATCTTATCTGGACAGAGAGAAACAATGCATTATTCGTAAAAAACAAGGCGTATACATCCGGGTATGCGCAAGCATCTTCTCAAAGTTCAAAGACAAGGCCATATCCATTGGGAAAGTTCCGGGATACTCCTAGGAATCGTGCTCTCACAGAGGAAATGGGAGCTTCGCCCTCAATCTTTGAAGGCGAACGGATGCACGGGCTTTAGCCCAACTCGGGTCCTTTAGCTGTTTACTCTAGTTTCGCCTTCTTGTATAGTCTTGGCGAAACCACCTTTCACCTCCCTGGACATCTCCATGTCCTAATTGGGTCAAAGGCTGGTTTTGGCTTTATTTTAATGGTTTTGAAAATAATATATTTTTAAAAAATTACCAAAAAAATAAAAAAATATTTTTTTTCTTCTTTTTTTTCCGTATTTACTTGTTATTATTTTAAAAAAAAATTCTTCTCTAAATTATGTGATATATCTTATTGTTTTAATTTATTGTTGTATTATTATGTATGCTATTGTCATGTTTAAATTAGACAAGTCTATAGGGTTATGCAGTAATATTTTGCATGTTATTTTTATTACTGTTGTGTTATTATTATGCATATTTTTAATTAGAATGTAATTGCATGATTTGTTTTGTTTTGGTTGTTGTCTGCCTTAGTTAGGGCTAGAACCTTAGGCTGCATATCTATTTTGACTGTTAATCGTTTATGATTATGCACTCGTTTGATCACTTCACATGTTAAGAGAAAGGTCCTAAAATCAATCCAAATTGCCTGACAAATATTTTCAAAAATGAACAGGGTAAAAAGGTACCGAAAGAGCGTTAGTTATCCAACTAGTGTAACCAAGTCTTGGAACTCATTTAATCTTTGATTCGTAGGAATAGAGTGATTTTTTCATCACCTTATTTGGGTTTCTAATTGACCCATCCCAAATCGATTAGTGGCGACTCCTTCATACAAACCACTTGCAGGTTAAAAACCTAAACCCTAAGTCGTGATATGGTATGGGCCTGGGAGAGCCCAAGTTAAGTCTCGAAACTAGACTTAGCACATAACAGGCGAGACCCCTTTTTGCATGTCGATAAAAAACGAAGGTCGGTCGCGACACATAGCATAATATGCGATATCTCATGATCTGGGAGTCAGATTGGGCAAAATTAGAGATCGTTGGAAAGGTCCTAACGAATACTACCCATATACACAATTTGATCTGTGTTCAACGAGGTTTGTCGTCAGGTTAAAGTTGCACAAATTTTGGTCAATCTTGAAAATCTTAGGTCAAAATTGACGTGTCTACAAACTCAATTCAACAACCGTATGTGTTCAGCAAATTAATGAACTCATGATTGCAAGAAGGAACATTTTTTTCTTTTTACTTTGAAACATAGGGTGTGTTTATTTTATAGAAAACTCAATGATAAAGGAAAATGCTCTCTAGAAATACGAATAGTTTTCCATTACTTGGTGATACATGATCGAAATCGTTTTCTAATGTTTGGATTTCTTTGAAAAATTATTTCAATCTCATGAATTTATTTCATGCAAAAGAAAAATCGAATTTTTTAATATTTTAAAAATTTTGAATTTTGAATTATTTTTAAATTTTCTTTTTTCTTTTCTTTTCTTTTCTTTTCTTTTTCCTCCTTCCTCTACTACGACACAGGCCAGCTTAAGGCTCGCCCGGCAACAGTCACAGGTGAGCTCAAGCTCACCGGCCTTAGCCAAGAATCAAGCTTGCCTAGATTTGGTGAGCCGTGAGCTCGACGGTCTCAATGGAGCTTGGGCTGGTGAACTCCAGCTCAACTGAATCAGGCGAGTCGCGAGCTTGCCGTCTCAACGGAGCTCGAACTCGCTTGGATCTGGCGAGCCGGCAAGCTCGCTGGCCTCTGTGGAGCTCAGGCGAGCCACGAGCTCACCGATCTCAACGAAGCTCAGACTCACCTGGATCTGGCGAGTCGCAAGCTCGCTGATCTCGGTGGAGCTCCGGCTCGCCAACCTCGAGCGAGGTCAAGATATGAGCTCGAAGGTAAGGTCACGAGGCAACGAGGTCGAGGTGGCAAGTTCAAGGCGTGAGCTCGCTGGACATGGCGAGGTCGGGCCTAGGGCAAGCTCGACCTCACCGAGGCTCTAGCTCACTCGAATCTAGCGAGCTCAACCTCGCTAGAGGCCGATCGTCGCTGACCCATGCTTGTGGCTAGTCAACTGGCCGTCGCAAAGGCCAGTGACCAACGAAGGGAAGAAGAAGGAAAAGAAAAGAAAAAAGAAAAAAAGAAAGAAATGAAAAGAAAAGAAAATATTAAATATTAAAAAGTTCAAGAGGTGCAATTTCTAGAAAGTGTTTTTACCTTCTTAGATTAGGGAATTCAATTTCCTAATTTTATAAATGGATGTTTTCCTTAACCGGAAAGTATTTTCAGTAACAATTGAAAGTTTCGAAAACAAATTCTTGCAAACACTTTCTCTCAAACAAACGGGTGAAAGTCTGAAAAACAAATTCCCGAAAAACACTTTCCCTCAAAAAGTAAATCAAATGCCCATTATTAAAATTAGGTCATTTAATTGCTTGAAATATAGCTTGTATGTTAGGTTTATTTAATCGCATATCATTCTCTGCACGTCATTGCATATAGGTTAGTTTTCATATAATCAAGAGAAAACCAAAAAATACATGAGTGGAATTGCTCGTTAATTAAAAATCATATAGGATTGTTGACGTGATTTTCTAATTAACATCGCAAATGCTTACGTTGTTTCAAGGTAAGTACATTCTCCCTTCATAATTTATTTATCACTTTGGTTATTTAGTGTCACTTTCGTGATTTGCGCATCTGCGTGATTACCTCACATGTTAGAAAGTAATAAAATTAATCCAAACTACTTGCTAAAATATTTCATTAAAAGTAAATGTACAGAACTGGCCTAATCAAGTCTCTGTACTCATAATCTCTAGTTCGTATAAATAAAGTATATTTCCTTATACTTTATTTGAATTTCTAATCGATCCACCATAAATTAAATAGTAGCAACTCCTAATTGAAAATCATTTGCATGTAAGAACTTGAACTATAAGTCGCGAACTTGGGAGAGCTCAAGTTAGGTCGAGGCTTAATAATCCATCAACCGAACCCTAAGTGAAAGACAATACAAATGCATGTGGACATCTCATCGTCTACTCCTTCAATGTACGTGTATTTATGCACGCCTACTTCCTCACAATGGGATCTATTTAATATGGCGATTATGTGAAGAGGTTTGATAGGTGGTGCATTCATCCAAGATTTCTTTATGGTTGGCCATGGAATGAAGGTCACTCGAGTCCTGGTGCAATTATGAAGCAGCGGCTAAAGAAGAAGACGACCCTTTCTTCTTCCCAACCCTCCTTTCCCCTGATTTCGGGTACTATATTAGGTCCTGATTTTGGTTTCCTGTTCGTTCGTTTCTCAAGTTCTTTTGCTTCATGAAGTGTGCAATCGCCAAAAGATTTGATCCTCGGTTCATGTGTTATGCCTTGGAAACGGATGTAATGCACTGGATTGGAACGATTATCAGCCATTTGATCATCAAGAGAGCCTTTGGGAAGCTCCCTCTCTGATCGCAAGCTTCCCACTGTATTCTTTGTGCCCTCAAATTCTTGATTTTGAGCAGAAACCTCACGATGCAATTCAAGGTAGTCATGACGATGGAAAACTAGTTATTTTGATCTATTCCTCATTCTCTTTGTGTGATTTTGTGTGCCTTAATAGTTGATGTTGCAGAGGGTGTTGCCACGAAGATAGGGTCGCGACAGATGCTTTCGAGGTAAAAAAATGACCCTCTTTTTCTCTCCCTCTCATGTTCTCCTAAAACCAAGCACTCACTAGCACATTGATTGATGCAATTACACACAGACAACGTGATTTTTCCAAAGGGCCAGTATTTTTCTCCAATTATGGGAGGAAAGTCTCTTCAACCATACCTCCGATTGGTGGTTACCATACAATGACTTCAATCTATGTAGATAAACTTAAGGTGGGTCATTTGCCCTCTCATCATTCTTCTATCAAATGAAAAATTATCAGAGACTCACTATTCATATTGATTTTTACTGGAAATGTACTATATAAATTCAGTCTATGCAGACCAACACCGTCGTACTAATTGAATGTGAAGCTACACAATAGGACCCACGTGGTCCATGGTCATGATGGTTTTGGCTCTGTAATAACTTCTCTGGTTCACCGATTTAAGAAATTGCATATTATCACATCAAGTTAAGAAATGTACTTTATTTGTGAAACTAAATTATTAGAAATGACAAGGCAAAAAATTTGTCCACTCGCAGCATTTCTCTATAGATTGTTTTATTATCGTAAATGTATGTAGAGATTCACCACAACTGGTTTAAATCTCCCTCAAAGAGAGAGTATGTATACTCAACAAGAAATAAGCATTTGCAATTTACTCGTGTCTCTCCTTCAAACCTCGGACTCTTCATTTGCTACTGCCATTGTTTCTTCCTTCTCATCCTGTGCGTCAAGAATGGTGTAATCATTGACAGGCCTAAACATACGAAGCGCGACCACATAAATCATTAGAATCGCACCCTCCTCCACCGCGTTGCTCACCCACTGGTACCTGAAGATCCACAAAGCAAGTGCTACCCTCGGCACGGCATAAAAATAACCGACCGCCAAGATGTAGACCAAGGCAAACTTTTTGATCTTCGCCAATCTCATCGCCGCCTTCTCGTCAGTCTTTGCAGCCTCCTTCAGCAACCAAATTGACCTCCCCATGGTAACAAGTATGGTGCACGTGCAGATCATGTCGAGCAAAGCAAGCCCCAACACCACGCTGGGCCAAGTGGCTTCCATCATGACAGCCAAAGGGAAAGCCAGATTGAAGAGAACCTGAAGCGCAATGGGGACCATCCATGCCTTGGCCTCCTTCTCTGGCAAGAACTGCTTAAAGAACAAGAATCCGATTGTGATCAATGCCGAGATGATAAGCGATGACATGACTCGAGCAACTTCGAAAAAGATATCCCAACCGTGAGGTAACCCAGTAAATTCAACGAAGTACTTATCCAGACCGGCACAGATGAGACTCAGTGTTTTCACGGTAATTAGTCCGGTGATCAAGTTATGGACCCGATTCGTGGATTCCTTGTTGCAATAGCAGTAATAGGCCCAGAGAACTAAGAGGAAGAAGTAAGCAAGAGAGAACTCGAAGAATAGTGGAATTAGCCTCGATTGTCCATGCGAGAGGTAATTCTTGGAGCCGTCAAAGTCGAAATTGTACAATTCAGTGTGGACATTCATAGATACACGGGCCACCGGATCGCAGTTGACAAAGAACAGGGAGTATCCGCCGGGAGAAGGAACGCGATAGGTTCTGTTAAAGAAGCTGTGTGGTGGTGGAGACAGGTTGCGGAAGGTGTCGAGAGCAACGATGTAGCGGGAATCGAGGATGCAGAAGTTAGGGTTTTGTCTGACTTCGAGGAGGGCTTGAATCTCAACTTCCTGCGAGAGAAGGAAAAGGCCCAAAAGAGAAGGATTTGGACGGAGTAATGAACTAGTGACAGAGACATCGGAAACGGAGATTGTAACCTGGCCGAAGTGTGTGAAGGCGAACTTGTCGAGAATGATGATCGGACAAGGATCGGAAGTTAGACGTAGGGTTTTGATATCGGCATTGGAATGGGAAATGAGAGAGATGAGAAGGAGTAGAACATAATGCAATTTCACCATTTTTTCGCAAATTCTGAGTGTTGTCGTGGATCGGAGCGAGCTCGGGGCAATCCTCAAACGACTTTAAAGGGTCAGGGATAATGGCCAACGTCGAAAGCAATGCAATGCACAAGCTGGGGATGTGAATTACAGTAAGATGAGACAAGGTGACAAAAAGACATGCGCCTATGTGGGAGAAGTGTGTCCGGACAAGAGATGATTCCACTGAAAAAAGAGATGGCAAATGGCGAGAGAACAAAGCTACATTTATCCAAAGAGATCTACGAAGTAAAAGTCCATAAGCCTCGGAAACTGAGACCTCGCAGGTTGAATAATAATGAAGAACATCATACTTTACTCTACATATCATGTCATATACCCTCCTCACACTCACATTTTTTAAATCTGGTAACACCTAAATTTTAATTATCCGATTAAAATTATTGCACAAAAATTAGGAGTTAAATTTTAACCCCAAACAAAAATATTTTCATTTAAATGCATGATATATAAACATTAGGTACATTTGCATAAATAGGATTTACTAGGACATATTTTCCTTTTTTCATTTTTTAAAAAATTAATTAATAAGATTAAAAAAAAAAAAAAAGAAAAGGGAAACTGAGCCGAGGAAGACCCAGCTCAGCCGCCCTTTCCTCTCCCTCTCTCCCTCACTGGGCCTAGCCTAGCCCGCTTTCTCCCTCTCCCTGGACCAGCCTCCTTCCCTCTCTCTTCCTGCCTTTTCCTCCTTCCCTCTCTCTTTCTTCCATTTCCTCCTTCCCCACGCAAGCTGACAACAGCGGCGGACGCTGGAGAGCCAAGCATAGGGCAGTAACGCTCCACAGCCAAGCAGCGGCGACGTAGAGCAAAAGGAGAGTAGAATAAGCAGGTGGCCAGCCACCATAAAAGCCGAGAGAGACAGAGAGAGAAAGGGGGCTTGGATTGATTAGCTGGAAAAATTAGGGTTCTGAGGACAAAATTAAGGCTCGAAGGGTAAAAATAGGGCTGTCGGTGCAATCGTGGATGGCGGTACTAGATAAGGAATCACGCAATAGTGAAGTTGCGATTGTGAGGATCTCAATTTGTTTAATCAATTCGGTGCGCTAGCTTTGTTACTTTGTTTCCACTAAATAACAACCGCTGAGTCATTCTTTAATCAATTAGTTGTGATTGTGAGAATCTCCATATGTTGTTGTCTTTTCCGCCTTGTAGTCCCAAAAGGTAATTATGTTTTTTCCTTGGGTGAAGCGTCAGTATTGGGGACAAATCCGCATGCTTTCATGGAGTCTACTAACGTGTTTGATGTCTCCAGCAGTGCGCATTAGCAGTTGCGGTTTGTTTAATGTGCCGGGGTGAGTACATCAGATCGGATACAAATATTCTTAGCTGGATTGTATCATTTCCTTTTTGTTATCATGCAACCTAGTCTCAGATGACTGACATGGTCTTCATAATTATGTTACGCTTGCTATGTCTCTAGTCTTTGGACTTAAGAGCAAGAAGAAGAAGAAGACAGCGGCAGCAACCTCTTAGTACCGCCGTCGTGCGGGCGCAGTCGGATGCTTCGGAGGTAAAAAAAGATGTCCGACTCTTTTCTCCCTGTCATGTTCTCTTGCAACCATGCATTCACTAGTCACTAGCACTTTGACTGAAGCGATTACACACAGACAACATGCTTTTTTTTCCAAAAGACCAGTATTTTCTCCCAATTATGGGAGGAAAATGATCAAAAACTTACAATTCATATTTGTTTTTACCAAAAATATATTATATAAATTCAGTCTATGTAAACCAACACCATCATACTAATTGAATGTGGGGCTCCACATTAGGACCCACGTGGTCTATGGCCATGATGGTTTTAGTTCTGTAATAACTTCTCTAGTTCAGCGATTTAAGAAAACATATATTATCACATTAAGTGAAGAAATGTACTTTAGTTGTGAGATTGAATTATTACATAGATATTACAAGGAACTAATTTGTCCACTCGCAGCATGTCTCTACAGGTTGTTCTATTATTCGTAAACAACATATGTAGTGCAGAAAATATTCACCACAACCAGTTTAAATCTCCCTTAAAGAGAGAATATGGATACTTACTGAGAAATTAGTACTTGTGTCCTGGTTTCAAATATAATTGCTCCTCTCTCCTTCAAACCTCGGACTCTTCATTTGCTTCTGCCATTGTTTCTTCCTTCTCATCCTGGGCGCGAAGAATGGTGTAATCATCGAACGGCCTCAACATACAAAGCGTGACCACATATATCGTCAGATTCGCACCCTCCTCCACCGCGTTGCTCACCCACTCGTACCTGAAGATCCTCAAAGCGAGTGCTACCATCGGCATGACATAAAAATAACCGATTGCCAAGACGTAGACCAAGGCAAACCTTTTAATCTTTGCCAATCTTATCGCCGCCTTCTCGTCAGTCTTTGCAACCTCCTTCAGCAACCAAATAGACCTCCCCGCGGTAACGAGGATGGTACACGAGCAGATCATGTCCAGCAAAGCCAGCACCAAAGCCAGCACCAACGACATGTTGGGCCAAGCGACTGCCATCGTGACAGCAAAAGGGAAAGCGAGATTGGAGAGAACCTGAAGTGCAATGGGAACGATCCATACCTTGGCCTCCTTCTCTGGCAAGAACTTCTTGAAGAACAAGAATCCGATTATGATCATTGACGTGATGATAAGTGTTGACATGACTAGAGCAAGTTCGAATTAAGATTTCCCAACCGCGAGGCGTCCCAGTAAGTTTAACGGAATATTTATCCAGCCCGGCACAGATGAGACTTAGTGTTTTCGTGGCAATTAGTCCGATGGTCAAGTGATGGACCCGATTCGTGAATTCCTTGTGGCAAAAGCAGTAATAGGCCCAGAGAACAAAGAGGAAGAAGTAAGCAAGAGAGAACTCGAAGAATAGTGGAATTAGCCTGGATTGTCCAGGCGAGAGGTAATTCTTGGAGCCGCCGAGATCGAGATTGTACAATTCAGTGTGGACCTTCATGGATGCACGGGCCACCGGATCTCAGTTGGCAAAGAACAGGGAGTGTCCACTGGGACAAGGGCCCAATACCCAAAAAAACCCCAAACTTTAGGGTTTGTCCCAAAAATACCCCAAAACTTTTTTTGTCTCCTAAAAAATCCCAAACTTTTACTTTTGTCCCAAATTTACCACTATTAACTTTCCGTCTAATATGGCCGTTAATAATACACTATGGTTTTCATTCATTTCCTCTACCGAATTGTCTTGTTTTTCAATGTCCGTAACAACCTCTATCTTGCTAATGATCTGCCGTCCCTGACTCAATCAGCGAGCAGCAACTTGCAAACCTACATTGTCCAGGTGACTCCCTCAAACGAGTAGGATTCTTCTGAATTGGAAGATCTCGAGTCCTGATACCACTCCTTTTTACCGAGAAACAGCAGCGCGTGCTATACTCTTATCGAAATGTGATGACTCGTTTCGCAGCCAGGTTGACTCAAGATGAAGTTATTGCGATGTAGGACAAATAGGGATTCATGGTGGCTCCCCTGGAACAAGTATATCACCTCTATATTTGACGGAAAGTTAACGGTGTTAAATTTGGGATAAAAATAAAAGTTTGGGGTTTTTTAGGAGAAAAAAAAAGGTTTTGGGGTATTTTTGGGACAAACACTAAAGTTTGGGGTTTTTTTGGATATTGGCCCCTGGGACAAGTAACACGATAGGTTCTGTTAAAGAAGCTGTATGGTGGCGGAGACAAGTCGCGGAAGGTGTCGAGAACGATGATGTGGCGCGAATCAAGGATGCAGAAATTAGGGTTTTGTCTGGCTTGGAGGACGGCTTGGATCTCAACTTCCTCCGAGAGAAGGAAAACGCCCAAACAAGAAGGATTTGGACGGAGTAATGAACTAGTGAAGAAGACACCAGAAACGGAGATTGTAACTCGGCCGAAGTGTGTGAAGGTGAACTTATCAAGAAGGATGATCGGACAAGGATCAGAAGTTAGACGTTGGGTTTTGATATCGGCATCGGAATGGGAAATGAGAGAGACGAGGAGGAGTAGAGCGTAATGCAGTTTCGCCATTTCTTTTAAAGATCCTGAACGTTGTTGTGGATGGGAGCGAGCTGGGGCGATCCTCGGACGACTTTAGAAGGGTCTACTACTTCAGGAACAATGGCTGGCGTCGAACGCAATGCCATGCGCAAGCTGGGGTGTGAATCACAATACGATGAGGCAAGGTGACAAAGAGACATGCGCCCATGTAAAGGACAGGTATGTCCAGACAAGAGATGATTCTACAGAGGAAAGAGATGGCAAATGGCCAGAGAACTAAGCTACATCTATCCAAAGAGAACTACCAGGTAAAAAGTCCATAACCCTCGGAAACTAAGACGTCGCCGGTGAAGATATCACCGCCTTATCTCTCTAGATCTTTCATGATTAGTCTTGACCTTTCGTATTTCAATGACTAGTTAATGTGATTGTTTGTATTTGGTCTTGACCTTTCGTATTTCGATATCTAGTTAATATCAGATACATGTATAGTCATTTATGAGTCATATCAAGAGTCATGTATTATGCCTATATAAAGGCAAGTTTAGTTGAAGTATTTGTAAGGTGAATCAAGTCATAATAAAATAGTTTATTTCTCTCCTCTCCTTGAGTGTTTTTCCTTGAGAGTTGTCGACAACAGTTATCAACAACCGAGGCTATTAAAGTCGTTCACCTTCGAGAGTTGTCGACGATAGTTATCGACGACTGAGGCTATTAAAGTCGTTCACCTTCGAGAGTTGTTGATGATAGTTATAGACGATCGAGGCTTTCACTTTTGAGTGTTACGCCTTAAAATCTCTACAAGTGGTATCAGAGCCCAGGAGCTGAGGACCACTATACGTGAGCAACCGGTCAGGGACTGGAGGACGCCAAAATTCTGTTATTGCAAAGACAGGGACTGTGATTCATTGGTCTGGGACCAAGCTGAATTGGTGTAGTGCCAAGCGTTATATCCAAGTTTGATGGTGGCTATTTCAAGTTCGATGAACGGGGTTGAGAAGCTCAACAACTCCAATTATAATAATTGGAGTTCTCGCATGCAATTTTACTTGCTGGGACAAGATTTGTGGGATATCGTTGGTCGGGGCAACACCACACCACCCACGAACGATGGTGAGTTAAGGAGATGGAACATCAAAGCGGGTAAAGCTCTTTATGCTCTTTCTGTGACTGTTGAAGATGAATTAATGCAGCATATAAAGAGCGCGAGGACTCCAAAAGAGGCATGGGATAACTTGGCAGCGCTATTCGCAAGGTCGAATGATGCCAAGCTACAAAGGCCGGAGAACGAGCTACTGTCGATGTCACAACAAAATATGATGGTGAGTCAGTATTTTTACAAAATTAAGTCTATTTGTGACGAAATTTCAAAGTTGGATCCCACTAATGCCATCTCAGAAACAACAATGAGAAGAATTATTATTTACGAGTTAAAGCCGGAGTATAATGGTATTATTACGGCTACTCGTGGATGGTCAACTCAACCAACGTTGATCGATCTGGAGAGTATTCTGGCTAACCAAGAGACTTTAGATAGTCAAATGTCTAAGGTTTCAATTAAGAGAGAAGAAAGTGCCCTCTTCAGTGATAACAAAGGGTTCAAGGGTCAGAGGCGAACCGGTGCTGACAATAAAGATGACAAGTCGAGGAAAAGCTATGTCGAATGGCAAAAGCAAACAGCTCGTGAAGAATGGCAAAAGGGTCCAGGAGAGACGAGTCTTCGACCAAGGGGAGCTTGGCGGGGCGATGGCAAAAGACGTAGTGGACGATGTTACTTCTACGGCAAGGAGGGCCACTTTGCCAGAGATTATCGAGCGAAGAAAGTTGAAGGAAATGTCACAGCATCATCGAAGAAGAATGATTTCGATGTAGATAAGGAATGGGATTTCCAAACGTCTGTTGTAATGGTGGTATCAGACGAGCTCCCTGCCTCTTCCACAGTCAAGTCAAACAATGCAATGGCATTAATCTCTATAAGTGAAAAGTCAATTAATTATGATTTCAACTGGATTGTTGATTCAGGGTGTTCAAGTCATATGACTGGAGATCAAAGCAAGCTGTCGAACATGTATGAATATACCGAAGGACGTGTTGTTATTATTGCAGACGGCTCGAGGCTGCCGATTACTCATATCAGCAAGACGATTATAACTCCTCGATTCCATTCACAGCTAGTTGAATTGAAAAGTGTATATCACGTGCTGGGAATGAAGAAGAATTTATTGTCTGTGTCCCAGCTCACAGACTCGGGTAATTATGTGGTGTTCGGTCAACGAGATGTTAAGGTGTACCAAAGTGTGAAGCCCACTGGTCAACCAATCATGGAGGGACGTCGGCTGGAGTCCGTTTACGTGACGTCTGCTCAAATGTCATATGTAAACAAAATCCGAAGGAATGATACACCTAATTTATGGCATGCACGGCTTGGGCATGTAAGTTATCACAAGTTGAAGGTGATGATGCATAAGAACATGCTAACATCTGCTCAAACGAGATGTTATGTGACGTCTGCTCAAACGGCATATGTAAACAAAACCCGAAGGAATGATACACCTAATTTATGGCATGCGCGGCTTGGGCATGTAAGTTATCAAAAGTTGAAGGTGATGATGCATAAGAACATGCTGAGGGGTCTTCCCCCAATTGGAAGTGCAAGAAAATGTGATTTGTGCCAGGTGCCAATATGGGAAGGCACATCAACTTCCATATGAGGAATCATCGTTCAAAACTCGGATGCCTCTCGAGCTCGTTCACTCGGATGTTTTTGGTCCAATGAAGCAGCCGTCTGTTAGCGGATTCAAGTATATGATCACTTTCATCGACGACCTCTGGGTTGTTTTCATGAGGGAAAAATCCGAGGTGTTTATTAAATTTAAGGTGTTTAAGGAGAAGGTTGAAAGTGAAGTAGGCAGAAAAATCCGTTGCCTACGCACCGATAACGGGGAAGAATACACTTCCTATGAGTTCACGAAATATTTGCAAGAGTGCAAGATACGTCGACAGTATACTTATCCGTATAGGCCGCAGCAAAATGGTGTTGCTGAAAGAAAGAATCAGCATCTAGCTGAGACATGCAGGAGCATGTTGCACGCAAAGAATGTTCCACCAAGGTTTTGGGCCGAATGTATGAAGACAACGGCTCACGTGATTAACAGGCTACCACAAGCAAGGTTCGGTTTTATGTCACCGTACAAGAAGCTATGGAATCACAAGCCTGTGGTAAGTCACTTTAGAGTTTTTGAGTGCGTATGTTATGCATTTGTGCCTGATCATCTTCATAGCAAATTTGATAAGAAGGCGGTTCGTTGCATATTTGTGGGATATGATGATTAACAAAAGGGGTGGAAGTACTGCGACCCTACAACACGGAGGTGTTATACTTCAAAGAATACGGTGTTCGATGAATTGTTGTCTTGGTGGTCACCTCAAGCTGTTGAATTACTAAATTCACAACATTTCGACGAAGAGGTCGAAGAAAGGCCGAAAGAATTCGATGAGAATCAGCCTATCGAAAAAGATGTTGACACATAGTCACTAGGATCGACAAGTTCATTTGATAAGCGCCCAAAGTCGACAAAAGAACTTCGACCAAGTTAGGTTGAAGGACTTGAAGAGGAGGAGCCTCAACTTCGAAGATTGACGAGGCAAAGGAAGCCAAACCCCAAGTATGCCAATGCGGCATTAACTGTAGATGTTGGCATGGTTGAGCCTTCGACATATGAAGAAGCCTCGAAGGGTACAAAATGGAGGAAGGCCATGGAAGAAGAAATCCTCGCACTAAAGAAGAATGAGACGTGGGACTTGGTACCGAAACCTGAAAAGGTACGTCCTATTTCCTGCAAATGGGTTTATAAACTTAAAACTCGACTAGACAGGTTGATTGAGAGGTATAAAGCACGTCTAGTGGCTCGAGGTTTTTCGCAAAAATATGGGATTGATTATGAAAAGACTTTTAGCCCGGTAGCAAAGGTTACCACAGTTCGAGTTCTATTAGCACTTGCAACAAGCAAGTCATGGAATGTGTGGCAGATGGATGTGAAGAATGCTTTCCTGCATGGAGAACTTGAGCGAGAAATATACATGGAACAGCCGGATGGTTTCAAGAACAAAACTTATCCAAAATATGTCTGCAAGCTAAAGAAAGCATTGTATGGCTTAAAGCAAGCCCCGAGAGCGTGGTATGGAAAGATTGCAGAATTCTTGTTGAAGAGAGGTTATAATGTAGCTCCAGCAGACTCAAGCCTGTTTGTGAAGGCAGAAGATGGAAAGGTTGCAATTGTGCTGGTTTATGTGGATGATCTCATCATTACTGGAAATGATGAAGATGAGATATGTCAAATTAGAACCAACCTCTCTGTGCGGTTCCAGATGAAGGAGCTTGGGGAGCTGAAACACTTTCGGGGGGCTCGAGGTTGATAGGACGAAAGAAGAATTATTCCTATGTCAACTGAAGTATGCACGAGATCTCTCGGAAAAATTCGGGATACTCGATTGCAAACCTATATCTACTCCGTTGGATGGAAACGCAAAGCTATGTGCCGAAGAAGATTAAGAGCTAGAAGATTCGTCTATGTATAGGCAACTAGTAGGTAGTCTAATCTACCTTACCATAACTCGGCCTGACATCGCTTTTACAGTGGGAGTAATGAGTCGATTCATGGAGAAGCCAAGGAAGCCTCACTTGGATGCAGCCAAATGTATCCTGAGGTATGTAAAGAAGACTTTTGATTTTGGGCTTTTGTATAAAAAAGAATCATCGGGTGAGTTGGTCGGTCATTGTGATGCCTACTATGCTGGAGATCAACACACACGGCGATCAACTACTAGATACTCATTTCATCTTGGATTAGCAATAGTATCCTGGTGCAGTTAAAGACAGCCGACTGTGTCTTTATCTACAATAGAAGATGAATACAGAGCAGCAGCAATGGCAGCTCAGGAGAGCACGTGGCTAATGCAATTATTGGATGATCTTCATCAGCCGATAGATTATTCGACAATATTGTATTGTGATAATCTATCCACTATAAGCTTGGCAGAAAATCTAGTTTTCCATGCTAGGACTAAGCATGTGGAAGTCCACTATCACTTTCTACGAGAGAAAGTGTTGGAGGGCGAGATCAAGATGGAGTACACCAAGACAGGTGATCAAGTTGCTGATATCTTCACCAAAGGTCTTGGAGTTGCAAAGTTTGAAGAGTTTCGAGCTTAGCTTGGTATGGTCGCAAGAACTATCCTTAGAGAGAGTAGTCGGTGAGGGAGAGTATTGAAGATACCACCGCCTTATCTCTCTAGATCTTTCGTGATTAGTCTTGACCTTTCGTATTTCAATGACTAGTTAATGTGATTGTTTGTATTTGGTCTTGATCTTTCGTGTTTCGATATCTAGTTAATATCATATACATGTATAGTCATTTATGAGTCATGTCAAGAGTCATGTATTATGCCTATATAAAGGCAAGTCTAGCTGAAGTATTTGTAAGATGAATCAAGTCATAATAAAATAGTTTATTTCTCTCCTCTCATTGAGTGTTTTTCCTTGAGAGTTGTTGACGATAGTTATCGACAACCGAGGCTATTAAAGTTGTTCACCTTCGAGAGTTGTTGATGATAGTTATCGACGACCAAGGCTATTAAAGTCGTTCACCTTCGAGAGTTGTTGATGATAGTTATTGACAATCGAGGCTTTCACTTTTGAGATTTACGCCTTAAAATCTCTACAGCCGGTTGAATAATAATGAAGAACATCCAACTCTACTGTACATATCATGTCATATACCCTCCTCGCGCTTACATTTTCGAAACCTACATCTTATGTCTCCACAACCTAAAAGGACCTATTTACCCTCGTGCACATCGGCAAAGTGAAAGCCAACATCGAGGATGGGGAAATTTGATAAAGGAAATGACAATATGTAATTTGATAAAGGAAATTTGAGGATGTCTTGTGTAATTTTCCCAATTTTTTTTTAGATGAATGGCAAAGTCCTTAAAAGATTCTATTGTCCCGTGCCTAAAAGTAGATATATTTGTTTGTACTGGTAAATTCAATATGTATCGGTAAGTATTAAAAAGTACACTTAATTTTCTTCGATTTAAACCAAACTGACATGATTGCACATGCTTCTGAAAGCTTGTGACTTGAGTTTTTTGAAAATCATTTTGAATTCGAAAAATATCACGAGTTTGCTAACCCCATGGAGATCGAATGGTCTAGATCATGAATCGGGTTGGGGCAAATTGGAAATGATCAGAAAGTTGTGGAATAATACTATCCACTTACGCCATCTAATCTACTGTTCGATGAGGTTTGACCTTTGGTCAAAGTTGGTCATATTTTGGTCAACCTTGAAAAATCTTAAGTCAAAATTAAGGTGTCTACATATTCAAATTAACAAAATTTTGTGTCAACAAAGTAATGAAATCATGATCACGAGGAGGAGCAACTTGTTTTACTTAAATATGACATGTGAAGGAGAGAGAGACGATGGGTAGTAATAAATAAGAATATCAAAGCAAATCTTAATGATTGAAGGGTAACTTAGCAAATTGACATAAAAGGGAGTGGAAGTAGGGCCAATTATTATATAAAATAAAGAGCACCTCCTACTCTTTAGAAAAAATAATCAATTCATGGAAAAATGCATACAATAAAAATTCTAGTTTATGCGTGCATTGATATTTTCAATTTTAAAGTTTGAATATTTTTATCTTATAAATAACGTTCCAAAAATGTTCAAATCTTAAAATGTTGTTCTCTTTATACACACATGTATGTATGTATGTATGTATGTATGTATGTATGTATGATTGTGTATGTGTGTGCGTACAATTTCTTCAACATTGTTCTATTTTATCCATATAATAACATGGCGGTGCTATTTCCACTCCCTATATAACTAAATCCACCTCATTTATACTAAAATGACAAAATAGCCCTCAATCATTCAATTTCAAAATGATGGCCACATTCTTTCTTCTCTTTTTCTTCAATTTTCCATTTTTATTTAGGATCTAATCGCCATAATTAAGCATTTTCACATCCTTTTTTTTGGTAATGTACATTTTCACATCTTTTGTTGTTTAGTGTATCAAAGAATTTTTTTAGTGTATTATTAGATATTCCTATAACGTTTTACATGCTCCGTGTAAAAGTATATGGCCAATAATAAGGGAAAAAAGATAAATTCTTTGATATAGTAAAAAAAACTTAAAAGTCTCTTTTTCATCATTGCTCTTATAATAACTTTTCTTTTTTTTTTTGGTAAGATAACTTTTCTATTTTTTTATCTCTCTTTATCTCTAAAGCTCACTTTCTTGGTGAGTTTTTAATTTGTTTCATTAGTCTAAATTATATATCAAGTCTCTTTACTAACTATTTTAAAGAATTTTCTTTCTTACTTACTATTGGCGAGATTTTTTTTCATAACACATGTAAGACGTTATAGAAATATGTAGGAATACACTTAAAATATTATGCATGACAAGACAGCTTGATATCTTTTCATAAACACTTTATAGATAATATTACTTTTTCTTTATAAACCAAATAAATATTTATCAAATATAGGGTTATTAGTTTTAAAAGATTTGGAATCTTATCTTTAGAAGTTAAAAGGTTTTCTATTTTATATGTTTATTTTCTTGCTAGTAAATCTTCTAGAATGTACTCTTGGGTATATAAATACCCAACTAAGCTTATTGGGAAATAAACAACGATTTCCATCTCAACATGGTATCAAGAACCATCTAGGGCTCACACCCCTTTCCACCCTAGCTTTCTTCTTCTCCTTTTTTTTCGGGTGATCAATATGGCCTTGGAGAATCCCACCACCACCACCATCATAACTGCCATTACAAACCCCCCCTTCTACACTTCCTCCATTCAGATCTACTCATCACTTTCTTTCTCTACGTCTCATAGCATCCAATTACTTACTGTGAAAAGCATAGGTTATCCCATTTCTCAAGGGACAAAACCTCTATGGTTGTGTTGATGGAACCAAATCATGTCCCTTTGATGTAGCCCAAGCAGCTTTCTAGCAACAACAGGACACTTCTATCATGAGTCTTTTAATTGTGTACCTCTCAGAATCAGTTTTACCTCTCATTCTTGATAAATCAACCAGCAAAGCCATTCGGGATGCTCTCAATGCCTCTTTTGGCTCAGCTTCCACTACACGTATGCTCTGTCTTCATCTTAGTCTTCAACATCTGCAACAGAAACAAGATGAATAGGTTATTGATTTCCTTCAGCGTGCTAAATCCATTGTTGATGAGATGGGTACTACAAGCAAACCTCTTGAACGGGAGATTTCAATGTCCACACCTTCCGTGGTCTCCAATTTGAATATTCAAGACATTGTTCTTACATTACTTGGCCATTCTGAACCAATCACATTTACGAATTTTCAAGGTCTTCTCCTTAGTTACAATAGTATTAAGGCTTTCAAAAAGTTGTAGATCTCTGAGCGTTCCTCTCAAGCTAACTTTTGCTACAACCAACTTTGCTTAACAAAATGCCACCATCCATCCTGGTTTCTCTTTCTCCGGCCGTGGTCAATCCAGAGGTCGTGGGGTCATGGGGACCGCTTTGGCTATGGCCAATCCAGAGGTCAGGGGGGTCATGGGGGCTGCTTTGGCCGTGGTCGTAGTATCCGTGGTGCTTAACAAGGTCAGTTATGGCTTTCCATTGGTCACGTACAAATCACACTGCTGCCACATGCTACTTTCGCCCTCCAGGTATGCCTTATTACTCACCCTCTACATATATTTCTTCGTATATTTCATCTTATCAACCCTCTTACTCTCCTAATGCCAACCTAAGCCATGCCCTTGCCCCTCTTTTACCTGCACCTACAAACACCCTACCTTGGTACCCTGACACAAGCGCCTCCCATCAACTCATACCTGACATACAATCCCTCTCTTCCTACGAAGCTTATAATTGATCGGGTCAACTATACGTGGGCAATGGTAAAGGTCTCAAAATCACTAATATCGGTACTTCTTTTGTTCCCTCTTCTATTTCAAATCTTTCTTCACATTTAGATGATGTTTCATGTCCCTGATATTTTTAAGCGTTTACTTTCGGTTCAAAAGTTTGCGTCTAATAATAATGTCTTCTTTGAATTCTATCCTACCCACTTTCCTATTAAGGATCTAATGATCAAGTCGATTCTTCTTTTCGGTCCGAGTAGTGGTGGTCTTTATACTGTATTGCAACAACCTCCAATGCCTACTACCAATATTGTGAAATGCACTTCCATGGATGGCTGGCATTAACGTCTTGGCCATCCCCATGAGCATCTCTTATGGTTTATGATAAAAAAGAATAATTTGCCATGTCAGTCGGCACAGTTGAGTCAGTTATGTATACCTTGTCATTTGGGCAAGGCTAGTTGTCAGTTCTTAGGATTGTCTCCAACTCATAGTTTATTTCCATTGAATTTAATTTATAGTGATATTTAGGGTCCTTCTTATTTTGTTTCAACTGATGGTCATCGCTACTTCATTATTTTTGTTGATGATTGCACCAAATTTATTTGGTTTTATCCTCTTAAAGTAAAATTAGATGTTTACTCTGTTTTTCTTACGTTCCAAGCTCTTGTTGAACGTCAATTTTCACGAAAAATAAAAGTTGTTCAAACAGACTGAGGTGGGGAATTTCATGCCCTCCCCTCCTTTTTCTCAAAAATTAGTATTGCTAACCTCATCTCCACCCCTCATACTCATGAACAACAAGGCGCGGTTGAGCATCGTCATAGGCATATAGTTGAAACCGATTTAACATTACTAGCTCATGGCTCTGTCCCTCACCAATACTAGCACTACGCATTTGAAACGGCGGTCTACCTCATCAACTGGATGCCATCCAAGATCACTAATCGCATTTCCCCCTTTCAAATGGTTTACAATCACCCTCCAAATTATTCTTTCTTAAAAATCTTTGGGTGTCGCTGTTTCCTATATCTACGTCCTTGTAACGCCTATAAGATGGATTTCTACTCTGTTCCTTGTATTTTTCTTGGGTTACAGTTCCTCTCATACAAGGTGTTGCTGCCTTGACCCTATCACTAATTATTTATACATTGCTCAACATGTTCATTTTGATGAAACTTATTTTCCCTTTGTAACTCCTTCCATTCACAGTCCATCACCTAATTCATCACTTCATCCACCTATCCTGGTACCATAGGCTTCGGCCCCTATTGGCGTTCCTCTGCCTACCAATATAATGAGATCACAAACTCCTACACCGGCTCTCACAATTTCGTCTAAAACCAATTCATTCGTCTCCTCTACCCTAAGAACTAGGCCCCTCTATGACTATATCATTTTCCCTCCTCATCATCCTCTCTACCACTACCGTCGCCATCCCACCTAGGCCAACACACACCCACACCATGCAACTTCACTCTCATTCTCCTTAAATTAATACTACAACTACCCCTCTCACCGAACCAACATCATTCACCCAAGCCAACAAAATCCCTGAGTAGCGTGTAGCTATGACCGATGAAATTAATGCCTTGTTAAAAAATGGCATGTGGTCTTTGGTCCCTCGCACTTCCTCCATGAACCTCATTGGGTGTAAGTGGGTTTACAGAGTTAAACGCAAAACGGATGGTAATCTTGAGCTCTATAAAGCTCGCCTAGTTGCTAGGGTTTTCATTAGCAACATGGCTTGGATTATACGGAAACCTTCAGTCCAGTTATAAAAATTACCAATGTTCACTGAATATTAGTGGTCTCTCAAGGGTAGCAAGTGCGACAACTAAATGTGCACAATGCTTTCTTACTTGGGGTTCTTTTCCGAAGAGGTGTATATGAAATAGCCCCCTGGGTTTCAGGACCCAACTCGTCGTGACTATGTTTACAAGTTGTATCGTTCTCTTTGTGGTCTCAAGCAAGCTCCGAGAGGCTAGTTTCAACGACTCTCAAAGTTGTTGCTTCATTTGGGATTCTCAACATCACAAACAGATCCCTTATTATTTATTTATTGAAGAGGCATTGATGTCATTTATTTTTTGATCTATGTTGATGGCATTCTAATTATAGGTAATACATCTTTTACTATTAGTGCAATCTTAGCAAAATTATCTACAAAGTTCTCCATTAAGGATCTTAGCCCGCTCCACTTCTTCCTTGGGATAGAGGCTATCCCTCACTCTAACGGGTTGCTTCTCTCTCAAGGACATTGTATTGATGATCTTCTTCACATGGCTAGGACGTATGAGTACAAGCCTGTCCAAACTCCTATGGCCACGACTATTGACCATATGAGAAAGGGGGTGCTCTGATGTCCGATCCTACTCTGTATCGATCTATAGTTGGTGCCCAACAATATGTGACATTGATAAGACCATATCTCTCCTTTGCGTTAATAAAGCTTGTCAATTCATGCATGCACCAACTAAAGACCACTGGCAAATCGTGAAACGAATATTGCGTTATCTCAAACATACAAGGTCGTTTGGTTTGCTTCTTTCCCAATCCAATGATAATCAATTGCAAGCTTTTTCTGATGCAGATTGGGTTGGTAGCTCTGATGACACGAAGTCAATTGGAGGGTATTCTATTTTTCTTGGTCCTAATTTAATCTCTTAGAGCTCCAAAAAACAACGAACCATAGTGTGCTCTTCCACAGAGCCTGGGTATAAAGAAACTCATTTGGCTTGAGTCACTCTTTTAAGAGCTTGGGTTCCCTCTTCAAGGTCCTCCCAACGTTTGTTGTCATAATATTGGTGCCACTTATCTATCTGCAAATCCGGTTATCCATGCTCATACCAAACATGTTGAAATTGACTTCCACTTTGTTCATGATCCGGTCGCCAAAGGACAACTCACTATGCAGTTTATCTCCACAGCTGACCAACTAGCTAATGCTCTCACCAAAGCTCTTCCTAAAGCACCTTTTTGCATTTTTTTTGCATTTTTACGAGACAAGTTGAAGATTCGTAGTCTCGACTCTTCCGCTTGAGGGGCTGTATCAACCAAATATATATCTACCAAATATATGACTATTAGTTTTAAAAGATTTGGAATCTTATCTTTAGAAGTTAGAAAATTTTCTATTTTATGTATTTCGTTTCTTGCTAGTAAATCTTCTAGAATGTACTCTTGGCTATATAAATACCCAACTAAATTTACTTGAAATACACAACGATTTATGTCACAACATTCTTAATCCAAAATAAGGAGATTTCATTGGCATTTTTAAAAAATCATTTTTTATGCAATGTTTGATTAAATTAAATTTCGACATTAAAGTTTCACATTAGAAATGTAATTGTGATTTTATTTTGGAAAAAATATTCAAAGATTGTTTTTTGCTTCATCTGATCATCCCATAAGACGGATTTGATGGTGATATGCATAACAAAAGTGAAAATATATAAACAAATGATTGTGCTAAAAAAATTGTCCATGTTAAATTATTTCTAGATTCTACTCGATAATTTATCAAGAAATTTGATCAACAACATAAAAAAGAACTAGGTTTATTGCAAATTTCTCTTTTCGACAAAACTAATTTTTATGGAAGTAAAAATTAACAATTAAAAAATATAGCGCATTTTAATATACATGAGAATTTTCTTTTTTTGGTAACTAAATCCTACATAGAAACAGAAAGACTCAAAAAAAAAGGAAATTAATAAATTTGGGCCACCACTTTAAACTGCAGTTGAATGATTGAGGGCAATTTTGTCTTTTTGATAAAAAAAAGTGAATTTCATCATATAAGGAGCGGAAATAGCATTGCCCTAATAATAATTCAAGTGTTTCACAGTATCATAAGTTTTTGAGATGGATGATCAAACGAGGATCGGAAAGTTAGGGTTTTAATATCGGCATTATAATGGGAAATGACAGTGACAAGGAGGAGTAGAGTGTTACGCAATCTCACGAATTTTTTTTTTGAGATCTTGAGTATTAATTGGAGCAAGCTGGGGTGATCCTTAGATGACATTAAAGGCTTTAGGACAATGCCCAACGTCGAAAGCAATACTATGCACGGCGGCGGTGTAAACTACAATACGATGTGCTTTGGCAAGGTGACAAAGACATGCACTTGTAAACAAGTATGTTAAGACAACAAAACACACCAATGTGTGTAGCTGCATTTATCCAAAGAGATTTACAAGCTAGAAGTCCATGCGCTAGGAAACTGAGAGACATTGCAGGATAAGAATAATGGTCCTTTTCGAAGAGTGTAAATTTTTTTTGGAATAATTACAAAATCATCCTAACTTTAATCTACATATCAAATACCTTTCTCACGCTTTCAAAACCTACATTTTGTATATCCCCAATCAAAATAGAACGATTTACCCCATGCACATCCGCAAAGTGAAATCCAATGTTGAGGAAGGGGGAAGTTTGACAAAGAAAATGAATTGGTATCGCAAAAACTTTACCAAAAATATGACTTGGTTATTTTTTGGGCGACGCTTTTTTCACTCCTCCTTTGGCTTAAACGCGCCCTTCTTTTGTGATGTGACCATACTATCCTTGTGGGGCCCACCATTTTTGGTAAAACTTCACATATTTGGTCAACTCTTTTTTTTTCCTTGCAAGTCCCACTTTCCTTCTTTCTTTCTTTCCATACCTTTGACGTCTCAGTTCTCCGCACTTGCAAATTGTCTTAGTGTTTTCTCTCTAGCAAGATATTCTTTCTTTCTACGCCTCCAATTCCTTTTCATCTTCTTCTACCACAAATCTCTCACGCATTTGTAATCCCCAAAAGAACTGCTTACTTCAACAATACGTGCCCTCCTTATTCGCTATCAAAGGGACAGTCCTGGCGAAAGCTTGTTTGTTTTTCCTTTTTTTTGTTTTATTGGTCTCAAATCATGCTCAGTCTAATCACTATTGAGTGTTTTTTTTATATGTTTTCTTAAAAGTGAATTTGAGTTTTGGGTTATGGAAATGCTTGATCTTGTGTTTAGAGCGTAACGTGCATCAAAACAGTGGTTGTGATTTAATTATGCTATTGCTTTGTAGTCTGTAGTATACTCGCTTTCTATAGACTTTTGCTCGATCTGGGTACAGTTTCCTACTAAGGTTTCCATAAGTTCTTCATCGTCAGTTTTGGGATACTGTTGATACTTCTCATTAATTGACTTGTTGGAAATAATGATGCAAGATATGCTCAATCTGGTAATTTGATCCTGAGGGGAATTGAGTAATCTTTTTCGTTGACATCAATAGAGGCCAAATTCTTTTGCTTTCTCAAGATTGTAGGTGTTGGGTTTAAATCTAGAGTGGAGGCTAAAGGACACCTTTGTACCTAAAATTAGGCTACATTCATGAGGTAGACCTAACTAATATTCCCGCAGTGCGTGTCTTTTGCTTTGGAAAATATCCTACCCACACTAGAACCCGCACCCCCTAGTGGCAATCACATATTACTTGTGCTTAGATATATCCACTGTAATTAGGCAGCCTCAAAATGACCACAATGCTCCTAGGCCCTATGCTTAAACCTCAGACCCTCTCCCCACCCACCCCGCACCGTGCCCGTCGCCCCCACGTCGTACTTTATCAACGTTGGTCCCCACAGCAAGCCGTTACTCTTGCACCTCTATTGCCCACGTCTCCACCTCTTTGTTTATGCTGATATGCTGGCCTCCTAAAGACAGTTATCCGGTGAATTTAGAGGATGTCCATCTTGTCTGTTTGTGTGACTTGCCTATTACTAATGCAACATGTAACATTTTTATAGGTCGACTCCCTATTGCCCGTTGCATGAAATGGCCTCCCTAGAGTTGGAGCTTCCGCAACCTGTTTGTTTGCATTGCAATGACTGAAGGCTTTACAGATGTGTTTTTTATTTTAACATGTCGATACCTACACGCCTTCCTCCTTAATTCTCCCTAAATCTTTTTTTTCCTTGGAAGGAGGGAATACCCTCTATTTGCTTTACATTAGAGGAATCTCGAGGTTTGAATGAGGCTTAGGATAAAACCTTTTAAAGACATGCTTTAGTCCGGCCTACTTGTATCCTGTAACCAAATTATCATGCAAAATTGATCCCAGGCAGTTTGGTGTCATCCTTTTTTTTTTAATGGATTTCTGCTCTGGCTGCTGCCTGCAGGTCAGGCATCCGGTCAACAAAGAATGAAATCTTAACTATGGACTTCTACAGCAAAAAGAAAACAATAGGAAGAGGGAAAAAAAAAAGGGAAATGTTGAAGTGTCGTTTTGATAACTTCGTCTCGCATTGACAAATCTTACAAAAAGTTGAACTCACAATCTGCGGTCTCTACACTGAAAGCAACACAAATCTATTTTAAAGGCCCAATTCATGTCACCCAGAAAATGAGATGATTAACGGGACAATAAGGTAGCTAATGATAACCATTGTATTCCAGAATGAGCTCCTGAAACAGAAATAGGTTTTTCTATTTTTAGTTATAGGATGAGATTTTGAGAAAAGAAACCCATTTGATAACAACTAAAAATTTCTATTTCTAGAATAAAAACCCTTTTGATAACATAACAAAATTTCTATTTCCTGAAATAAAAACTCGTTTGATAAACAACACAAAATTCTATTTCCAAGAATAAAAATCCATTTTTTTTAGAAATGGAATAAAAATAATTAGAAAATCCAAAAATTCCTTAAAATCTCAAAAAAAAATTCAAAAAATCCAAAAAAAAATTGAAAAATTCTAGAAAATTCATCACAATTTCCAAAAAATTAAAAAATTCAAATTTCGGGAAAATAGGAAATTTGTTAAATTTTTTCAAAAAAAATCAAAACATCAAAAATTTCAAAACTTCATAAAATGGCTTAAAATACTTGTGGCCACACACTTTTAGTGAAATTTAAAATTTTTTATGTGCCCAAAAAAAATCAAAAAATCAAAAATTTCAAAACTTCACAAAATAGTTTAAAATATATGTGGCCACCCACTTTGAGTGAAATTTAAATTTTTTAAAGTGCCCAAAAAAATGCAAAAACTCAAAAATTTCAAAACTTCACAAAATAGCTTAGAATACTTGTGGCCACCCACTTTGAGTGAAATTTTAATTTTTTGAGGTGAAAAAAAACGCAAAAAATCAAAAATTTCAAAACTTCACAGAATGACTTAGAATATCTGTGGCCACTCACTTTGAGTGAAATTTAAATTTTTTTAGATGTCTGGAAAAAAAATTAAAAATTAAAAAAATCAAAAATTTTAAAACTTCACAGAATGACTTAAAATGCCTCTAGTCACCCACTTTGAGTGAAATTTAATTTTTTTTAGGTACCCAAATGGTATTTTTTAATTTTTTTCCGCACCTAAAGAAAAGTAAATGTCACTCAAAGTGGATGGCCACATGTACTCTAATCCATTCTGTGAAGTTTTGAAATTTTTGATTTTTGTTTTTTTTCTTTTTTTTGGCACCTAAAAAAATAAAATTTCATTCAAAGTTGGTGGCCACAGATATTTTAAGCCATTCTGTGAAATTTTAAAATTTTTTTTTTTTTGCTTATTTTTATTTTTTTCTAGCACCTGAAAAAAATTAAATTTCGCTCAAAGTGGGTGGTCACAGGTATTCTAAGCAATTCAATGAGGTTTTGAAATTTTTTATTTTTTTATTTTTTTCGTCACCTAAAAAAATTTAAATTTCGCTCAAAGTGGATAACTACAGGTATTCTAAGCCATTTTGTGAAGTTTTAAAATTTTTTATTGTTTGCTCTTTTTTATTTTTGTAGGCACCTAAAAAATAAAAATTTCGCTCAAAGTGGGTGGCCACAGGTATTTTAAGCTATTCTGTGAAGTTTTAAAATTTTTTCTTTTTTGCTTATTTTTATTTTTTTGGCATCTAAAAAAATTAAATTTCTCTTAAAGTGGGTAGCCACAGGTATTCTAAGCCATTCTGTGAAGTTTTGAAATTTTTTATTTTTTATTTTTTTCGGTACTTAAAATAATTTAAATTTCCCTCAAAGTGGATGGCCATAGATATTCTAAGCCATTCTGTGAAGTTTTGAAATTTTTATTTTTTGATTTTTTTAATTTTTTTCGGCACCCTAAAAAAATTAAATTTTGCTCAAATTGGGTGGCCATAGGTATTCTAAGACATTTTGTGAAGTTTTTTTGACTATTTTTATTTTTTTTTTTGCATCTAAAAAAAATTAAATTTGGCTCAAAGTGGATGGCCATAGGTATTCTAAGCCATTTTGTGAAATTTTAAATTTTTTTTATTTTTTTATTTCTTTATCATTTTCAACACCTAAAAAAATTTAAATTTTGTTCAAAGTGGGTAGTCACAAATTCTAATCCATTCTGTGAAGTTTTAAAATTTTTTATTTTTTTATTTTTTTTTCCACCTCAAAGATCGTGACTTCCAGATGAATATGTGTTTTGAAGAAAAAGTTCTCTTAGAAATAATTCTCATTTTTTGTCTAGAAATAGAAAACCTACTTTTTTTTTGTTCTGCTTTCTGGTTCAGAGTCGGTTCTGGAATAAAAAGTTGTTCCAGAAATAAAAAAATGAAATTCCGTTACCAAATAAATTTCTAATCCAAAGTTATTTTTTAGAATAGAAAACTAGTTCTAGACAGAACTTAAAATGATTATTATGCGCTACCTAAGTAGGTCTCGGATCGTAACCCTTACTGCCGTCACACGTGGCCTCGTGTTCACGCGACGAATGTTGAGGCATTTAAGACCGATGTGACATCCCACGTCGACCGAAAGAAAGAAAGGATGGGCAAAATGATGCCTGTAGTATCGAGAAACGAAAAGGGCATGGACGCATTCAATTTAAGACGGTCAAGCGTCCACGTTTCTAAATCGCATTTCATTAGAGTTTATAGATAAAATCAGCTCCACCGACCGATCTGGTATTGACTTAATAATAAAGGCGTTCTTGTTTTTTCCGGCTTATGAATTGATGATTGTGGGTTCGGTGCCTACCCTGAGGAACTCAATTCAAGTAAGATGTCATGGCGGTGGGTCAGCGGGCTAAATCTCCTCGTGATAACCAACTAATGATGGTCGTGCACCTAAAGAGAAAATTATTTAAAAAGTCATAAATCTATTATATGACAGTCAATTTAATCTTAAATCTTTCAACTTTACTAATTCAGTCATAAATATCTTAATAATTTGCTAATTCAATTCTAAACTTTTCAATTATACCAATTTAGTTATAAACCATTTAATGATTTGCCAAACTAGTCCTAAACCTTTTAACAAATTGCCAATATATATCTTTTCGGCTAATTTTAACCGAATATCGTTAACGTGATGGTCTAGTCAGCGCTGGCCATCCTACGTGGTTTCGCTAACGCTGACATAGATAATTTTAATTTTTTTTAAAACTTTTCGAATCTTTTATTGATTTTTTAATTTTTGTTTATTTTTCTTTTCATCTTGTTCTTTGTTTTCCTCTTTTTTACCAAAATAAACACAAGGAGACTGCCCATTGAGCAAGGGCTAGCAACCCCCACCACCCCCTGGCAAGGGCCACAAAGCCCTCCCCAACCATGGGGGAGGGTCGTAGCCCTTGATGTGGCCCATGAAGGTGCTGCTACCCTTGCCAGCCATGGCGAGGGTTGCGACGCCCTCGTTGTGGCCCGCGATGGTCTGGTAGAGGGAGTCACAAGCCCTCACCAAATTCAACGAGGATCGCAACGCCCTCACCTGCCACAATGAGGGCTTGCATGCCCTCACCAAATTCGATAAGAGCAATGACCCTCAACCGCAATTGGCAATCGTAGTAGGGGAGGGCTTAGCGGTCCTTGCCCAATGGCCAGCAAAGTCACTGGCCCTTGCTCAATGGTTGGCAAAGGTCATGAGCTTTGTAAAAATAAATTTAAAAAAAAAAAAAAAAAAGAGAAAAATTAATAACAATTAATAAAAAAATGCATGAATTTTTTTAATAAAAATGTAAAAAAAATTATCCACGTCAGTGCTAATCGCTCCTCATAAGATAGCTGACGTTGACTGGACTACCACATCAGCAATATCCGATCAAAATTATCCAAAAGGACTATATTAGCAATTTGTTAGAAAATTTAGGACTAAATTGGCACAATTCAAAAGTTTAGAACTGAATTGACAAAATTGAGAAGCTTATAATTGAATTGATCGTCGTGCAATAAATTTAGAACTTTTTGGATAATTTGCCCAACACCTGGGGCGAAGGAGTAAAGAACGAAGTGAAGGAGGCGACCTTTAGACGGAGAGAGATCGTAATGCAAAGACATCATTGGGGCGAAGGAGTAACGATAGTAGCAGCACTGGTGGCAGACAAAGGCACGTCCTCAGGGCTCATGGCACGTGCAATAACAGTCCTGACATGCTAAAAGCTTACCATGGGTACCAAATATGTCAATATATAGAGTTTTCTCTGTGGGTTCTAGCTATACAATTCGCAATTAAATTGACCTTTCTAAAGCAATTGACTACCCGAATATTCCTGGTCTCAACCACTACTTCCTCATATCTTAGAGAGAGGAACAAATTTAGGGCTTCAAAGAGTGCTTGAGCTTCAGCCATGGACGTCGAAGACGGTGCTACCATTCATGCAGTTCCATCTAGCAATCTCCCGGTGGAATCACGACACACGCCACAGAGCCTTCCGTCGCCCCAGGTTCGTAAGATGATTGTGCTAGTTCCCCAACTCAAATTGACTGCCAGCCATGCGCATCGATACCTCGTTTTCGAGAGAAATCTGCAACCACCCACTTTGCTCCTCATTAAGCAAAACGTGTCCGTATCATTATATGCTTAAACAAAAATTAATCGATGATGCGTGACGGCAAAGGCAAGCAATTGACTAACCCCCAACCCCCCCCCCAGAGCAAATGTCCCAACCTAACTCAGAACGAAAAGAGCCAGAGCCAGCATCGACGTTGCCTCCCCACAAGAATCCACTCCACAGAACACTTGCAAGTTTCCAATGCATCGAAAGCGACATCGGCCACAATCTTTGTTGTTTAGCAAGTCAAGCTTGACCTGCCCAACGGCCCTCATTTTGTTCAATTCCAGGGTCGATCCACGATTGACTTTGCTGCACTAATTTCCAACAGAGAGATCCACCGCAGAAGGTTGAAATCGATATCGTGATGTAACCCTCGTCCGTCGTGACATTACCATACAATGTCAAGAAAACGATGGATTGATTGATTAATCTATGCATTGGCCCGACTACAAGCATCCATGATGCTACTCCACAAGTCCGAGGAGCATAATCTATAGAGAAATGCGCTAATAAAGGGTACTAGAATCTTTTACGAAGGCTTTATCTACCAAAGTGGCTTGGCAAGACTCCATTTTAATAAAGGATCTTAGTATAATTTATATTGCTCGTGAATTATAAAGAAGTCGGAAGGCAATGCATGGAGTCTTGTGTATGGCTTTTGTCAATTTTTATTTACTGAAGAGAGGGGCTAAGGCCGGCATCTTTTTTCCAAGATTAGATCCAACATACCTATTACCGAATTGGCTTTTGGACCACCTTATTTGATTCTTAGGGGAAAAGGCATATATTAGATATTCTTATTAATCTTTTAAAGATAATCAACGTGTATTGATATATGGTCAAATTAAGTTGAATGGCACTAATGCCACATATATTTGATGTTTCGTGAGATAGATTCTATGATCAATATATTTAGAGATGGGTATATTGGAAGTCTTACAAACTTGTCATGAAAGTGTAATTAAGTCATAAAACTTATAAAAAAATGTCGGGTCGCTTTTTCCACTCCTCTTATGGCTTAGACACTCCTTTTTTTGTTGTTTCGACCATCTTATCCCTTGTGAGGCCTACTATTTATGGTACAATTTTATATGATCTTTTTTTTATTATTTGGTCAATTGTTTTTATTTTATTTCTTCTTATTTTTTTCATATGGGTCTCACTTTTCTTCTTCTTCTTCTTTTTACGCTTTCCGCTCATCTCTATGTTCTCTCTTGCACGCTTTCCACGCCTCCCCCTCCTCCTCTTTCTTCTTCCACAAACCCGTCGTCCTTTGTTTATTACCTATGATGCCAAAACCATCATCCTCTACACTTTTGCCGACACCGGCATTGCGCTCATTGGTGATCTCCCCAACGAGTGCCTTTTCTCCGCACGCAAGCTCTTCTTGCATTGTGGAAGGTGATTTTTTTTTTTTGTGATATTGAGAAGCACTGCCTCTGTGTCTTCCCTTTTTTTAAATTATATATTTTTGCCTCTTCTTGCACATGTGAGAGTGTAGAGAAAGAAAACATGTGTAGACATAAAAGTCAAGGCAATAAGTGAGTTGTGTTCTTTTTGATGATATGAAGCCAGATTCGAATTAGTGGTTTGATTTGATTGCAATTTTCAATGTTGTGTTCGGAGTGTTGAAAAAAAATTTATGCTTTCATAGATTAATTTTGTGGAACATAGTGCTACAATGTTGTGTTGGTTCTTTCAATTGTGTTGCAGCTGTTGCTTTTAGCCCTAGACGATAGTTGTGTGCAGAATTGAACTTGATTTCTCAACAACCATTTTGAAATTGCACATTTGTTGGAATTCATCATTTATACTTGTTTAACCCATTGTTTTACTCACTCATACACTGTTGATAATTAAATATTGTGTTATAATGAGTAGGTTGGTAATTAAATATTGTGTTATAATGAGTAGGTGTAGATAGTTTACCATTATAATACTAAGAAAAGAGTTTCTATTTTAATTGGGCATCCACTTGATTCTCTACAGATAATATTCGAGAGGACCCGAATTGCTTGAGTGCATCTATTGATGATGAAAATGCGAATGGAGAAGAGCAATCAATCATATTAATAAGTTCATTTGAAACTTTATCCGATAATTTTCTAACTCGAGAAAATCTTTTGAGAAGTGTGCGAAGCCATCTTCTTGCTCAAGGTTATGTCATCTCTATTAAAAGGTCAGAGAGACAAATATGTTCTTCTTAGGTGCGACAGGGGAGGTAGTGATCATGATCGACATAATATTTACGTTGTGAGTCAAAGACGAAAGACCGGATCCCATTTGATTAACTGTCCTTTTGACGTCCGTGGCTATAAAAATAAGAATGAATCATGGTCACTCAAAGTAGTGAATGCATCACATAATCATATGATCCTTCAAGTATATGTCAGGACATCCTACTTGTCGTCAATTCTCTAAAGTTGAAGCTCTGCGGGTAAAAGAGATGTCTAAGGCCGATATACCTCCTCGCCAAATTCTTTCTTCCTTGAAACAAAGTAATCCCAAAGTTCAAGCTATTGCTAAAACTGTTTATAACATGAAAGTGAAATTTTGCCTTGAATATCTGAATGGTCGCACTATGGTTCAAGCTTTAATGGATGAGCTTAGTATAGGTGGATTCATTTACAATTTTAAACATGATGCTAAGGGTCACTTGACGATTTATTTTTCTCACATCCTATCTCCATGGCACTAACAAAGAGTTTCTCAAGTGTCTTTGTAATGGACTGTACTTACAAGATTAATAGATAAAAAAAAAATGCATTTGTTGGATATTATTGGAGTTTCCTACTTTAATACATCTTTCTACTCATGCTTTGTCTTTTTGAGAAAGGAGGAAGAGGAAGATTATGTTTGGGCTTTGACAATGTTTAGCAACATATTGGGTGTTGATTGTCAACCTTCAGCTATTGTCACTGATAGGGAGTTGGCATTGATGAATGTAGTTCAAATCGTTTTTCCTAAAAGTGCGAATTTGTTGTGTGTTTGGCACATTGAGAAAAATATTGTGGCAAAATGTAAACCTCGGTTTGAAGAAGGAACACATTGGGATTCTTTTATGTCTGATTGGTCCAAGGTTTTGAACTCCAAGACTAAAGTAGAATATGATGAAAATATTCGGCAATTTGAATATAGTTGTAAGGAAAAGCCATTAGTTGTTAACTACATAAAAAATACATGGCTTCCTTTCAAGGAGCTTTTTGTGACAGCTTGGACAGACTTGCACATACATTTTGGAAACCGGGTTACTTCAAGAGCTGAAGGGGCAGATTCGACTTTGAAAGCATATCTACAAGTTTCAACAGGGGATTTAGTTGAGGTGAAAAAGAAGATATGCCTTGCAGTTGAGAATCAATTTCAAGAAATCCAAAGCAAATTGTTAAGCAAAAAGGCAAGAGTTTCTCATCATCTTCATATTCCTCTTTTCAGGAACTTGATTACCCGTGTGTCAGTATTTGCTTTAGACAAGCTTTACAAGCAAAATGAGATTGCTAAAAGTAGGGTTGAACTACCTCCTTGTACCGGGCATTTTGTGCAATTCATGGGACTTCCATGTGTGCACGAGATAAGATTTAGAATTTCCAATGGTTTATCCCTTGATATAATTAATCTACAATGGAGGCTCGATACAAGGTCCTTTTTGGATGGTGCTATTACTCAAAATTATGAAGAAGATTCATTCAAGCAACTACTTCATGAGTTGGAAAGGAAGTATCGAGAATGGCCGCTTTCCAAAAAGGAAATTGTTCGAAAGCAAATTGAGCATTTTATTCGAGCAAGTGATACTATCTTATATGAGCCCCAAATTACATCTCATAAAGGTCATCCTTCTAGTTCAAAAACTAAATGAGAAGCAACTTCTACAAAACATGATCCTTCGGCGTTTGAGATTATTGAAAAGAGGAAGAGATGTGGTACTTGTAAAGGTTATGGTCATAATAGTTGGACATGTAAATCGAAAGGTGAAGATCTCGGATCAAACACACATTCAAGAACCATTGGAATTCATGGTGATAAAATATAGGCACAACGAATTTTCTTGAGGTGAGCCAAGCAGCTGAGTGGGCAATATTTTTTGTTAAGTTGCATATGCAACTTGTTACTTTTCTTTATTTGTTTTATGGAAATTTTGATGTATTTAGAATTGATGTTTTGGTGTAAGATTTTGCTCCTCTTTTTGTGCTTTTTCCAGTGACTTGCAGAAAGTTTTCAACTTATCTTTGGATTTGAATGTTTTGTAAGAAAAAAGTTATGACTTTGGGTTTTCATATCTAGGTCGATTACATTAAAACCTCATTGTTAACTATGACAATGAGACTGACAAAAAATACCATTCTTCAGGTTTCGGCTACAAGCATCTTTAGATTTTCAAAGATGGAATGAACACCAAATCATGATTAGTATCTAGATAAAGGAGAAAATCAAGAAATATGAGAGATAAAAGCTCTCAAGAACATGCACTATATAGATGACAAATTGAATCAGTTTGTTGGAGCCTTCCCATAGATAGTAGATATGTTTGTCAACGGCCATGAACTCGGCTGTTAATAGCTATAAAAGGAGCATAGGTTTTCTCTCCCAGTAATGGGAAAAACTGCGTTAGAGAGAACACCAAAAAAACTCAAAAGAAATATGATTTTCAATTCTAATATGAACTAGGCGATCAATTGCAAATACATTTGATGGTAGCAAGCAACAAAACTCCCTTCAAGTTTACGGAGCAAACTGTGAGGCAAAAAAGAGATTTGTAGGAAAAAGAAGAACAAGAAGGAATGGAATGGGAGGTAGAAAGCGTGCAAAGAGAGAAGAGAGAGAGAGGAGTGGGAGGAGTGAAAAGAAAGAAAAAGGAAAGTGTGACCCATGTGGAAAAAAAAAAGAGAAACAAAATAAATAGAATTGATCAAATAATAAAAAAGGATTATGTAAAATTGTACCAAAAGTAGTGGGCCCCATAAAGGATAGGATGATCAAAATAACAAAAAAAAGGAGTGTCTTAGCTGCAGTGGGAGTGGAAAAAGCACGGCCCAAAAGTGTAATCAAGTACTAAATTTTGTCAAATTAGTGCAATCGAAGTATTTCCATTAACTCCATCCAACTTGAGTAATGAGAAAATGCCGACATGGTTTTTTATAATATTTTATCTCTCATATGTGCTAATGATGTTAAAACATGAAAACATAAGGTTAAAACGACATCATTTTAGTTTTTTTGATACAAATCTTATTTAAATTAAATAAAAAATAAGCTAAATTTAAAAAATTAAAAAGAGGGAAGAAGGCATGGGGCAAGGTTCCCCCGCCGCTGCCCCACCATCGCTAGAAACGGCTAACGGTGGTGGAAGATGGTCAACCAATAATCGGCAATGGTAGTCAAGCCCTCGCCGCTTATTAGCCGGCCATCCCCCACCATTGCCGACCCTTTCCGGCAATGGTGGGGTAGCAAAGAAGAAGGACCCCCTACGAGCCCTCGCCATTTTGCCTTCTTACCTTTTTTTTTTCATTTAGTTTATTTTTCAGTAAAATTTAAATAATATTTAGATTAAAAAATCATATTTGGTCCACAATGATGTCATTTTAACTTTATCTTTCATGTTTTAGCCAAATCAACACCACGTAAGAAAGATAAAATAATTATATAAAAAAAAGCCACGTCAACATTTTTCTATTAGCCAAATTGGACGGAATTAACAAAATGACTTAATTGCACCCATTTGATAAGTTTTATGACTTAATTGCACTTTTTATAAGTTTTAGGACTCAATTGCACTTTCATAACAAGTTTTAAAATTTTCAATGCACTTATTTCACATATTTATACCATCATTGTTCATAATCTTTTTATCGTGGATATCTAGTTAGTGCATAGAGCCTGGGGTGGAGTTAGAATTTGTTGAATCAGAGATATGTTGGATCATCGGCTAGAGAGAAGGGATTGACGGTGGTGATTGGCAGTTACAACACCTAATGAGGAGCGGAAGAGGGAGAATTACCCAATCAATCATAGATTTATTGTACATATGCCAATTCAGCCATAAACTTTCTAATATTGCCAATTTAATTCTAAACTTTCATACAAGGTTTAGAATTGATTGGTATCGATATAATAGGTTTAAAATTAGTTGGACAACTTTCCTGATAGAAGAGCCTACATCTTATGGTACCTCATGTGTTCATCATAATTAGTTTAAATAGACTGTGTCATTACTAAAAAAAAAGTCCAATTATGTGATTTCGAATAAAATAGATGAGGTTCATTAATTAAAACCGGCATAAGAGTATATTGTTTGGGTACAAAAAATATTTCGTGCAAACGAAAATCACCTAATTGGACAAATATGTGTGGGCTAGTTCTTGGAGTTTTTGGCACGATTTCATAAAAATCTTAATTTACATGCCAAGTGATGTCACAAAACTCAATAATTGGACCTCAAGGGTTTTTCGTGGTATTAACCCAAAGAAATATGATTTTCAATTATAATATGAACTAGGTGATCAATTGCAAATACATTTGATGGTAGCAAGCAACAAAACTCCCTTCAAGTTTATGGAGCAAACTGTGAGGCAAAAGAGATTTGTAGGAAAAAGAAGAACAAGAAGGAATGGAAGGCGTAGAAAGCGTGTAAGAGAGAATAGACAGAGAGAGAGAGGAGTGGGAGGAGTGTGTAAAATTGTACCAAAAGTAGTGGGCCCCATAAAGGATAGGATGATCAAAATAACAAAAAGGGAGTGTCTTAGCTACAGTGGGAGTGGAAAAAGCACGGCCCAAAAGTGTAAATCAAGTACTAAATTTTGTCAAATTAGTGCGATCGAAAGTATTTCCATTAACTCCATCCAACTTGAGTAACAGAAAATGCTGGCATGGCTTTTTTATAATATTTTATCTCTCATATATGCTAATGATGTGGCTAAAACATGAAACATAAGGTTAAAATGACATCATTTTAGTCCAAATTTGATTTTTGATACAAATCTTATTTAAATTAAATAAAAAATAAGATAAATTTTTAAAAAATAAAAAAAGAGGGAAGAAGGCATGGCGGCAAGGGCCCCCACCGCCGCTGCCCCACCATCGCTAGAAACGGCCAACGGTGGTGGAAGATGGTCGACCAATAATCGGCGATGGTAGTCAAGCCCTTGCCGCTTATTGGCCGGCCATCCCCCACCATTCCCGACCCTTTCCGGCAATGGTGGGGTAGCAGCAGCAAGGACCCTGTGAGCCCTCGCTATTTTGCCTTCTTTTTTTTTTTCATTTAGTTTATTTTTTAGTAAAATTTAAATAATATTTAGATTAAAAAAACCATATTTGGTCCACAATGATGTCATTTTAACTTTATCTTTCATGTTTTAGCCAAATCAACACCACGTAAGAAAGATAAAATAATTATATAAAAAAAAAGCCACGTCAACATTTTCTATTAGCCAAATTGGACGGAATTAACAAAATGACTTAATTGCACCAATTTGACAAGTTTTATGACTTGATTGCACTTTTTTGTAAGTTTTAGGACTCAATTGCACTTTCATAACAAGTTTTAAAATTTTCAATGCACTTATTTCACTTATTTATACCATCATTGTTCATAATCTTTTTATCATGGATATCTAGTTAGTGCATAGAGCCCAGGGTGGAGTCATAATTTGTTGAATTAGAGATATGTTGGATCATCGGCTAGAGAGAAGGGATTGACGGTGGTGATTGGCCGTTACAACACCTAATGAGGAGCGGAAGAGGGAGAATTACCCAATCAATCACAGATTTATTGTACATATGCCAATTCAGTCATAAACTTTCTAATATTGCCAATTTAATTCTAAACTTTCATACAAGGTTTAGAATTGATTGGCATCCATATAATAGGTTTAAAATTAGTTGGACAACTTTCCTGATAGAAGAGCCTACATCTTATGGTACCTCATGTGTTCATCATAATTAGTTTAAATAGACTGTGTCATTACTAAAAAAAAGTCCAATTATGTGATTTCGAATAAAATAGATGAGGTTCATTAGTTAAAACCGGCATAAGAGTATATTGTTTGGGTACATTGAAGATATTTCGTGCACACGAAAATCACCTAATTGGACAAATATGTGAAGCGGGGCTAGTTCTTGGACGGTGGCACGATTTCTTAGTCATCTTAATAATTACATGCCAAGTGATGTCACAAAACTCAATAATTGGACCTCAACCTGGTTTTAACTGTATTTGATAATTTTTTTTGCATTTATAATTCATATTACTTAATGATATTCTCTATCATACCATAAGCCTAAAAATAGACATTTACTAAAATTCTGCAAATTCAAGCTCCCAAATTGGAGCACCCCGGGTTCATAGAATTTTATCTACTCTAGGTTTAGGTAATTCACTAAAATCATGAAATTCTTGAAAATCAGTCTCATGACCCTTGAATCTTAGGTATTAAAGAAAGGTCATATAGTCACCTTAGTTCAATATGAAACTATTGTCTAATATGCAAGAAATACTAAAATCATCTAATTACCGGCATTTTTACTGGTTAATTCCTAAAGTTTTTTTTTTATCAAATAATTCCTAAAGTTTATTCACTAGAAAACATCTAATTTGTTGCTTCCTATGCATAATGATTCTCAATTTTAAAATGAAATATTGCTGATAACGACTATTTGACGAATATGCTAATGAAAGGCATAATCGATGTAACGTGTTGAATCTTGAATGGAGTGACACGACTACATGATGTGCAAGGATGTGTGTTTATTGGGCATAGGCATTGGATCTAAGTAGGGCTTGCGGATGCCGTCGTCCTCGTAGGCCCGGGGTGCTGAGTGCGATTTCATCAATATCGTCAACACTACATTTCACAACTATTTTGGTAAAATTTCTTAGTTTCTCTGGCCATGCACGAATAATTCACAGGATCTCCGTGACCTTTCCCTCTTAATGATGTAAAATGATGACATGACATAGATATAAATATGACAGGACCACATGACCGTGACATGGCATAAGCCCATCTTTCGTTTGACATGATTTGATTTCCGTCCTCGGATACTCTCGTAATTTAGAGAAGATGCGAAATGTAAATGATTCCCAAATTGCAGGGGCGGTCCATGGAAACGATTGGCGATTTTAACGGTTGCGATTGCAAGATTTACATTCTCTGACGAAAGAAATGGACGGTCCGATGCAAGTGTCGGAGCGAGAAGTCACGGTCAAATCCTTCCCCAAAACTACAGTCAAAGAAACTAGAGCTCCCGGTCCCCAGGTCTAACCAAGCAAGCAGTCGGTCAACGTATGCCTACCCAAACATTTAAAAAATAAGAAAAAATTACACAAATGATTTCTGAATTTTAGTTCAATACGCAATGTAATCCATCAATTATTAATTTATTCAACGTAGTTTCTGAACTTTAATTCAATATGTAAAGCGGTCCCTGAACTTTTAAATTATTTGATATGGTATCTAAATTTTTATTACATGTTTAATATAATCTCTGAACTATACGAAAAAATTTAATGTTGATCCTGAACTTGAATTAATAGAAGGATAATTGAACATTTCTATACATTTCAAGAACTAAATTGAACATGTATTAAAAGTTCAAAAGGGTAAAGTTCAGAAATCATATTGAGTAAATTAAAAGTTTAATGATCGTTTATGTCATTCTCTAACGACGAGGGGTAATCGAGAAAATATACTATGGTATAGGTGCATTTTTGCGAAATCGAAAAGTACGCTCTTCATACTCTTGCGTTCGCTAGTGTATAAAACCCTCCTGCAAGTCCTGACTTCTGTGAGTCCCGTGACTCTCCCCCGAAGTGACCCCGAAACCAACTACGCCATGCGTCCCATTCTCAGCTCTTCCTCCCCGTGCTCCGGCCCAACTCCGCCGCCAACGGCCGCCAAGACCACCAGCGGCAAAGAGACCGCCGCCTCCTCCTTCTCCGACATCCACCACGACATCCTCCAATCCCACATCCTCACTCGGGTCGACGGCCCTGCCCTCGCCTCCGCCTCCTGCGTCTCCACTTGCCTCCGCGCGCTCTCGTCTGACGAGCGCCTCTGGGCCGACATCTCCCACTCCACTTGGCCGTCGATCAATGCGCCGCACGTCTGCCGCGTCATTTCCACCCTTCCTGGCGGCCACCGGTCCTTCTTCGCCGACGCGTACCCCCTTCTCGCCGACAACGCCGGCTCTCCTTCGACGGCAGATCCCCCTCCGCCTACCGAACTCCGCCGCCCGTCGGAGCTGATCTCGGCCGTCGACATCCGCTACCGGGGGCAGCTCATCTTCAGCAAGACCGTCGAGACCGAGACCGAGACCGGGTGGTTCCGGTGCTCCCCGTTCCGCATCGACATGCTGGAGCCCAAGGACGCAGTGCCGACGCCAGTTCCCTTCCCGAGCCCTGACGACGCGTGCAGCGACCTTGGGGACAGCCTGAGGCTGAGCTGGGTCCTGATCGACTCGGAGGGGCGGCGGGCGATGAACCTCTCGAGCGCCGCCGCGGTATCCATCCAACGCCACTGGCTCAGCGGGGAGGTGCACGCCCGGTTCGCGACGGTGCTGCCCTACGGAGAGCGGGGCACGGCGGCGGAGCGGGTGGCCTGCACGATCGCCGTCACGTGCGGGGGGTCGGGCGGGGGGGCCATGCAGGTGAGGGAGGTAAGCGCGCAGGTGGAGGACATGGAGGGGACGTACCTGAACGGGGGGGACGGCCTGGCAATCTTGCGGAGGGCCATGGAGGGCAAGAGGGAGAAGAAGGCGAGGGAGGAGGAGGAGGGGCGGAGGAGGTACGAGGATTTCTTGGAGCGGCGGAGGGAAAGGAGGGAGAGGCGGGCGAGGGCGGAGGGGACGTTGGACGCCCTGTGCGTGGGCTTCGGATCGGCGGCGCTCGTGGCCTTCTGGTTGTTCATTCTGTGCAGATGAAGTGCGAGAAGGAGGAAGAGGAGGAGTGGGGGGCAATGAGAAGATTGCATTGCCATAAAAAGGAGCTTAAAAAAATATATGCTTATTATAGAAAATGAAATAGTCAATATATTCAAGAAAAGCAAAAAATTTTTTAACCCTCTTTTGTATACCTACTCCTGCAATTAGATTGGAGTGAAATGCTAGGGAGACAGTAAATTCTGTTGGATTTGATGTTGGAAATGATGTATTGAATTTCGGGTGGATCTTTGAATATGTGAGGGCGTCACCAAAGGTGATTCACTAGACAAAACATGAGTAATATCGTGAAATCTCTTTTGATTGTAACAGTGATAGCTGATTTTAATTAGCAGTATCCATTATCCGATTTCTCTGTTTAAAGAAACGAGATTAATTTAGCAATTTGTAATGGCTCCATTCAGTCATCTCAAATTACACGCAGCATCTTCATCTGTTTATCATTTTTTTTTACCTTATAAAGAATTAGCATATTGGCATGCACGATGTATGTGCAAAAAATAAAAAGCTAAGTTGCTTTCCAGAGAGGGTCATAGATCCCTTTCCCCCTTTTCGCGGAGCATCTATATTGAATGTAGTTGGAATGTCGAAATCAAAGCAAGTCGTTCCATATTGAGAACCGAGACATACTCCGTCTACCAAATTCGGCTATCAGTTAATGACTCATAATATGCCTCTCTAGGTGCTGATATTAGGTGAATGGAATGGTATGGAATGGAGAATCTAACTCATTAAAGTATAATAAGCCCATTATTTTATCTAACAAATCACTCCATCTTGCCATTAATTTAATAAATTTATCTATAATCCTTTCTAAGGAAATTTTGGGAGACAAAGGGAGAAAGATATCATGTGACTAAAATACTTACAGATGTCCTTAAAGTTACTATTCGAATGAACTTAATTTCGAAAACTAATCATGACATAAATTCATTTAAAAGAAGATGATCTCAAGAAACTATTGAGGAATCGCCCACCTAACCTCTGTTTGCCCTTTCCCGCCCTAAAACGAGCGGTACGGCAGCTTCTCCGATGGCCATGATAGTATTTTGGAATTTTGTCTGTCGTTACTATTAATGGCAACTGCATTTTCCAGCAACCTTGACGGCTCCTTAATTCCTCCGGACAAAACTCATATGGAAAGATCCTTGCTCGGTGGACAGCCAACCTCGACCACTTATTGTTTGAGCCTCACGACGATCAATGATTATGATTAGTTCGATTTGTATGGATTAGATCCGTAAAAGTACTGCCTCATAATGATTTTTCGGCTCTCCAAGGATCCTAACACGTGAAAGTTAAGGCCGGGTTTAGTGAGCCGACCTGAAACGTGTGAATTGAGTCTTTTAAGGAAGTAAACAAAATGATAGTCTCGGAAGGCCTTGGCCGCGTCCTTATAAATTGTATCAAAATAAGACCCTCTCAAGCACATGCGTGGTTCCAGGATAGACAAGACTCTGAAACAATCCGATGAGGGCGGAAATGATAGATGAGATGAGAAGGTTTAGACAAAATGTTGCTCCTAACAAACTTCTAAGATGGTGATGAAGGTGGGAATTGGCCGAATCATGCATCGAGTAAGGAAATATCTACCATCAATATGGACCGACGATAATGGTGACATCAATGCTTTGGGTGAGTGAGTTTGTAACACCCCAATTTCATATTAGATGGGACAGACTTGTGGCTTGGATTCTTAATCAGTGAAACAGCCTCCAATTCGTCACCACCTTCGGTACCCATTTTGAGGATTTGGCTCAAACGGACCGAGTTGGATGGTTACAACGATAGTATTAGACACAATTCATTACACAATCCGTTGTAAGTCTAATAATTTGATCAACATGACCCACAAATACTAATGTATCAAGCTAACATGAATCATCATGAATTGATAGCTCTAGTAAAAACTAGGGTTAATATTACGAAAAGATCCCAAATCGGTAGACTTGTGATAATTTACCCAAACTAATTTTTTACCACTAAAAATCCTAAACTGGTAAATTTGTAATAAATTTACCTTCCGTTAGTTTTCTTTAAATTTTACCGTCAAATTGCCAAGTTGAATGACACATGACAGTTGACGAATGTACCAGTTTGGAGTTTTACCCTTCGTTTATCACAGGTGTACCAGTTTAGGGTTTTTCGTAATATAAATCCAATTTAACGAAAACTAACAAAAGGTAAATTTATCACAAAAGTACCAATTTATGATTTTTTTTTACGGTTAAAAAATTAGTTTATAGTAAATTTATCATAGGTGTACCAATTTGGAGTTTTATGTGATCAAAAAATTAGTTTAGAATAAGTTTGTCACGTACGTATCAGTTTGAGGTTTTTCGTAATATTAACCCTAAAAACAATTTTCGTGCCCCAATCGTGACCAAAAGAGGATCTCATGTTGCACGAAGCCAACTTTGCTCGTATCCTCTTACGTTAAGCCTTTGGTTATTTTGGTTAGAAATCCTCGTTAGCGGTGGCAGCAGGACCTAATATGTCAACCTCACACTAACAGTAACAATGGACTATGCTACAAATAATACAACTTTGAACTAAAACTTATTTGTTTTGTTGCTTGAAAAAAATCAATGTCTAAGCAAGTCGGGCCATTGCATACAGCGATAAGATTATAATATCATCTCAGCCAAATAACAACGTAAAAACAGCTACATTGAATATTCCTACTAACTTTGGAATTTCGCAAATAAAAATTAGAGTACAGCCACCATGACCGTATTGCTATGTTGAATTTGAGAAATTAAGTGCAACATGGACTACAAAGTTTCAACTTGTGGGAGGCGAGAAGCAAGATTTGAGAAAGTGTCGTGGGATGAAGATTTTTTTTTTTCTGTTTTATCCAAGTAATAACATCACCATTGTCCTTCTATTTTGTCCGAAATCAAAATCATTCATCTATCTTTTTCTTCTTCTTCTTCTTTTTTGTTAAAAAAACGTCCCCCTCAACTTTTTTAGAAAATGGCTATGTTAGTCTTTTCGTTACACTTTTTTCTCTCGCTAGTTGATTTTTTTTTTTTTTTGGACATTGGTTAGCATAAAAGCTGTGTTACAGACAAATAGTATCGGTGCCAGCAATTCCACAATTTCTCTTTTGCTTAGGATGGGCAACCGGTGGATTAGCTTCAAAATGTGAAAAATTAATTTCAAATTGTTGAGATACAGCCGTAAATATCAAATGCTAGCCAAGTCCATAAAAGGCCAAACGCTAGTTTCAAACGTGTTCAATTTCATGTCTCCTAATTTTAGAGAAAAGGAATAGTCATATCTGAGATTGATAAATGAGAAAAGTAAATATTAGGTATACGAAGGATATAAATTGTGGATTGTCAATTCTTTTAACGTTTTCTGATCATGTTCACAACGACTAAATGAGTATAGAGTTTAACTCATATAAGTTCATACATTTTATAATATTTATACCAGAAAGCTATATTTAATATTAGATTTTTAAACTCGTGTAAAAGGAAAAATAGTAATGAAAGTATGATTCTTTAAAATGAGATTAAAGATTGCTGTAACAAAATAAAAGATAAATCTCCTTAAAATGTAATTAGAACAATTAAATCAACTAAGTATCATTTTGTATTTGTGATTATCTGAATTTTGGTCAGTAATAATTGGGAAAGAGCCACAGAAAATCCCAAAATATGCACATTATGACACATTTACCCTAAACTTTTTCTTGTGATATAGAAAACCCCGAACGCATACCTATGCGATATATTTACTCTCCATTAAGGTTCTGTCCACTAATTTTTTAGTCAAAACAATCTTATAAAGAATTAGTGATTTGCAATGGCTCTATCGAGTCATCTCAAAATACACACCACACATTCGTCTATCTTTTTTTTCCTTATTAAGAATTAGTATAACAGCATGCACAACATACGTGCAAATCAATTAAAATGCTTCCCGAAGAGGGTCATAGGTTGCTCTCCTCTTATTCGTTGAGCATAACTATTGAAAGTAGTTGGAGTATCGGAATAAATGCAAGTCGCTTCATATTAAGAACCGAGACATACTCTATTCACTAAATTCAGCTATCGTTTAGCAACTCCTAATATGCCTCTGTAGGGGGAAAAGTGTTGAAAAAGTCTTAAACCTTTTACATTTGTAGCAATTTAATCTTAAACCTTTTTTTGGCGTAAATTTAGTCCAAAACCTTTTATCTTTGTACAAATTTAGTCCTTCCGGCTAATTTTGATTCGGATTTTGGTGACGTAAATGCCGGCCAACCTACGTGGCGCCGCCGGCGCTAACATGGATAATTTTTAATAAAATTTTGATATTTTTCAATTTTTTTAAATTATTTTTCTAATTTTTTTTATTTTTCCTTCTTTTCTTTTCTTTTCTTTTCTTTCTTCTTTCTTCAACCTTTTTCCAGTGACCAACCACCTGTAGCCGGCCACATTGGCCATGGCAAGGTTGGCTAGCCTCGCCTAGGTGAGACTACCGTCGCCCACCACAGGTCGACCCTCGCCTAAGCGAGGCTTAGCCCCAACGAAGGCTCCCCTCGCTAAATCTGGATGGGGCCGGCTCTTGCCCAAGCCAGGGTGGCCTTACCACATCTGGCGAAGGGAGCCCTCGCCTAGGCCGAGCCAAGCGTTGCATGGCCGAGCAAGGCCAACCCTTGCCTAGGCAAGGGCAGCCCACTCCGCCATGGCCGCGCAGCCATTGGGGAGGAAGAAAGCCAAAAAAGAAAAAAAGGGAAATAATTATAAAAAAATCAAAAATATTCTTTAAAATTGTCTACGCCATCACCAGCGGGCCTATGTGGCACCGCTAACGTCCACGTCAACAAAATCTGGCCAAAATTAGCTGAAAGTACTGAATTGACACTATATTAAAAGGTTTAGGACTAAATTAGTACCAATGCAATAGGTTTATGACTAAATTGGCATCAATATAATAGATTTGTCACTTTTTTGACACTTTTCCCCCTCTCTAGGTGCTGATGTTAGGCGAATGAAATGGTATGGAGTGGAGAATCTAACTCGTTAAAGTATAATAAGCCCATGATTTTATCAAACAAATCACTTCATCTTCCCATTAATTGAATAAATCTATCTATTATTCTTTCAAAGGAAATTTTGGGAGACATAGAGAGAAAGATTTCACGTGACTAAAATACCTAAATGTCATTAAAGTTACGATTCGAATGAACTTCAATTTCGAAAATTAATCATGATATGAATTCATTTAAAAGAAGATGATTTTAATGTTTATTTCTGCGAGAGTATCTTGAAATTTTGTCTGTCCTTACTAAGTTACTATCAAGGACAACTACATTTTTCCAGCAACCTTGACGGCTCCATAATTACTCTATCGTGGTTGATGATTTTGACTTCCAATGTCGATGTGGACTTGAGCCATAGGAACAAACCCCATGGAGAGTATGATGTCTACCCTTTTCTTGAGATATTTCACATGGGACTGGACTTAAAGCATCCTTAATATCTCTCCATTGGCGCAAGAAATAGAGCCAACAACATCGTCATGTTCCATCCAAGTGCCTTTGGATAAGCTTAGGGATAATTATCAAAAAAATCTTAAACCTATTGCATATGTGTCAATTTCAATCCTAAACATTTAAATTCAGTCAATTTAGAGAGAAAGTACCAAAAAAGTCATAAACCTATTGTATTGGCACCAATCTAGTCCTAAACCTTTCAATTTGACCAATTTAGTAATAAATATTTTTGTATTTATACCAATTGAGTCCATTCGGCCAATTTTTGTCAGAAATTGCTGACGTGAACGCCAGCTATCCTATATGACATGGCGTAAGACGGCCAACACTAACGAAGACATTTTTAAATAATATTTGAATAATAATTTGAATTTATTATAAATTTTTTTGGTTTTTTTCTTTTTTTCTTTTGCTTTCTGTTCTTTTTTTTTTTTCATTGAGGGCCGACAAGGGCCATCGCCCAACCCTTGTTGGCTTTGGGTAAGAGTTGAAATGCCCTCGTTGGCGATGCTGGCAAGAGCCACCACAAAGCCCTTGAAGGTCAACTACATCACCATCTATTCACGCTAGATTTGGGCCAAGCAAGGGCATCACTGCCCTTGCCAGCCTAAGGCGAGGGCGTCGCGGCCCTTGCTGGTGAGGACTACAACACCCAAATCAAGCGAGGCCTTTAAGGCCCTCGCCCCGATCCAACGAGGGCCGGGATGCCCTTGCCCATGGCCAACAAGGGTCAACCAGAAGCCCCTGCTAGCCCATAGCAAACAAAGAAGAATAGAAAAGAAAGAAAAAAGAATAAACCAAAAAAGTTATAGAAAATTTAAATTTAAAAATGTACATGTAAGCACCAGCCATCCTACGTTGTGTCACATAGGACGATCGGTGTCCACGTCAGCTATTTCTAGCCAAAATTGGACGGATGAATTCAATTGGTACAAATGCAAAAATATTTATGACTAGATTGGTCTAATTAAAAGTTTAGGACTAAATTGGTACTAATGTAATAGGTTTATAACTTGTTTAGTAATTTTTCTAATTTCTGGCCCTCCAAGAATCCCAATACGTGAAAGTTAGGTCAGCTTTAATGAGCCAACGCATGAATCAAGTCCTTTAAAGAAGCAAACAAAATAGTCTCGGAAGGGAAAAATGCCAAAAAAGTCCTAAACCTTCCTAAACTTTTTTTTTGTGTCAATTCAGTCCTAAATCTTTTCCATTGGTGCCAATTTAGTCCTAAACCCTTTTTTTGTGCCAATTAAGTCCTAAACCTTTTAAATTGATGCTAATTCAGTCCTAAGCCTTTTATTTTTGTGCCAATTTAGTCATTCCGGTCAATTTTGATCTGAATTTGCCAATGTGGACACCTATCAGCCGACAGCCAGTCACCAGTGCCGACGTGACGCTTACATGGACAACTTTAATAATATTTTAATATTTTTTGAATTTTTATTTTTTTTTTTTTTTTTTTTTTTTTTTTACCTTTTTTTTGCCCCCCCTCCTTCCTCGGGCGGTCGCTTTGTCGGCGACCGGCCAAAGGCCAGAGGCCGACGAGGGCGGGCGGCGGCGGCCCGCGCCGGAGAGGGCGAGCCTCGCCTTGGTCGAGTGAGGCTCGACCTCACCAAATCCGACGAGGTCGGGCATCACCTGACCAAGGCGAGGCTCGCCCTCTCCGGGCGAGGCCGCCGCCGCTTGCCCTCACCGGGGCGAGGCCGCCGCCCTCACCAGTGGCCGGCGAGGTCGAGCTCGCTGGCCTCTGGCCTCTGGGCGGTCGCCGGACGAGCGATTGGTCCACATCGGCAATGGTGACCGGCTGCCGGCCGGCAGACATCCACGTCGGCAAATTCCAGTCAAAATTAACCGGAATGACTAAATTGGCACAAAAATAAAAGGTTTAAAACTGAATTTGCACCAATTTAAAAAGTTTATGACTTAATTGGTACCAAAAAAAGATTTAGGACTAAATTGGCACCAATGGAAAAGGTTTAGGACTGAATTGGCACCAAAAAAAGGTTTAGGATTAAATTGGCACTAATGCAAAAGGTTTAGGACTTTTTTGGCACTTTTCTCGTCTCGGAAGGCCTCGACCAAGTCCTTACAAATCCCTCTCCAGTACATGTGTGATTTAAGGATAGACAATACTCCTAAACGATCCAACGAAGGTGGAAATGATAGCTGGGACGAGAAGCTTCAGACAAAATGATGCTTCTAGCAAACTACTAAGGTGGCGAAGGAGGAGGGAATTGACGAATCATGCATCGAGTAGGGAAACACTTTCGGTCGATATGGGCTGTCGATAATGAGGATGTTAATGCTTTAGGTTAGTGAGTTTGTAACACCCCAATTTCATGTTAGATGGGAGAGACTTGTGGCTTAGATTCATAATCAGTGAGACATCCTCCCATTCGACACCACCTCTGGTACCCAAATGGACCGAGTCGGATGGCTACAATGACAATATTAGACACATTTCGTTGCACAATCCGCTGTACGTCTGATAATTCGATCAGGACGACCTCCAAATACAAATTTATCAAGCTAACATGAATCGTCGTGAATTGCCAGCTCCAGTAAAAACAATTTTCCTGCCCCAGTCGTAACCAAAAGAGGTTCTCAGGTTGCAAGAAGCCCACGTTGCCTGTATACTCTTACATCGAGTCTTTGGTGATTTTGGTTAGAAATCCTCGTTAGTGTTGGCATCATATCAAGACCAACTATGTCAACTTCACACTAATATTAGCAATAGACTATGCTACGAATAGTACAACTTTGAACTAAACCTTATTTGTTTTATTGATCGACAAAAATAACGAATGTCTAAGCAAGACGGACTAGGAACATTGCATACAGCGAATAAGATTATAATTTAATCTTAGCCAAATAATAACGTAAAAGGAGCAACATTGAATATTCCTACAGATTTTGCAATTAAAACTATTCCTTTTTAACCAACAAAAGCTTTCTAAAGATTTTCCTTTTAGTTGAGAAATCGGTAATGCTATCCTTTTAGGCAAATTTAGAGCTCGATTTGAGTTCGAGATTAGATTGCTCGAATTGAAAACTTGATTATGCTTTTTCCATTATTATGAGTTTGGGAAGCTTTTACTTCTATGGCCCAACTATCTCACATTGCTCATTTCTCAATATCAACTATCGAAGTATTGTCTCGTATTATCCCACATGATTTGATAACGGGTCCCAATTATATTCATGTAGTTTCCCCTCTTTGATATCATATTAGAATGTTGTGTATATTGATGAATAGTACATAAACTTATTTATAGGCTTTACAGGATGGCTCTCTATAGTGACATAATATGACTATAGAAATTACAATCGATCACAATTACAAAGTTATGATGTGAGAAACGCATCAGGTAATATATTTCTCACATCAAAATCCTCTAGTTATGCCCAACATGTTGGCCCCCACAGCCCAGGATCCGGTTTATCTTTGATTGGGACCGTGGGCCATGGAAATTCTTCACGTTCATACGAAGTCAAACGAGAATGATGGGCAAAGGGACAGCATGAAGCCTGGACCAGATCGGATGGCTACGATGTCGCCGGAACTTGAAATCAACCACCATCGTCCGGCCAATAAAGCTCGCACGCGCAGTGGGCTTTCGGGCCGAAAATGTAGGAACTTGTCACGAGTCATTTAAAGCGGTTTCTTGGTCATTGGTTTGCTCATTTGATGATTTATGCAAGACAAACCAACTTGGTTGCTTGATTGCCGCCAAAAAACAAGAAAGGAAAATTTTAGAAACCAACTTGACTTTTCTCGCTTATATCAATTTGCATCCTCACTTTTCAAAACGTGCAATTTGCACCTCCCGATAAAATTCAAAGCTTAAAAACTCATTTGCCCCTATTTCAAATAAAAAAACGATACCCACACCCAAAATCCGTCGTCATGTTCATCTTTGCCAACCAATGCCACGCCAAACACCACGATCCTCCCCCTCCCTCTCATGTGCAAGCTTTAAAAGAGCTCAGCCATGAAGTTTGGCCATGGTTGGCAAGCTTCGTACGGAGCATAGTGAGGCGACCATGGTGAGCTTTGTTTGGAGCTCCCCGTGGATGCAACGTCGAGCTCCACACCTAGATCCAGGTCAGACCCAACCTCATTCTGAGCTGTCGTGTAGGTCGGACCATCACTGACCTCCAATCGAAGGCCTGCAGTTGTCGCGATGGCCTCAGAGCGAGGGAACTGAGCATGAAGAGGAGAAGGGGGGTTAGGATGCAATGAACAATGGAGTCTAGAGGCTGTTGTGCGAGGACGGACCGACCACCAGAGATGACAGCTCGAATTGGGAAAGAACCGACGAGGATGGCTGAGTCGGGCGGCAGAGACTGAGAGGGTGGGAAAAGTTTCGTAAATAAGTGGATTAAAATCATGTTTGGGAGATGCGAGTTGAAATACAGTAACAAAACACAAAATGCAAAATGTAGCTTTTTCAAAAGTAGGAATGCAAATTGATGCATTTTATAAAAGTGAAATAGTAGTTGATATTTTCCCTAAAGAACAATGAATCCTGGGAATGTGAATGACCCAACCAGGATTGACAGTAAAACCGAGATACCACGAAGGAGAACCGCCCCACCGGAGAAAGACGCAAAATTGAGCCAATTGCTTGCAGGGTCATGTCAAAAATCCAAGTAGCCAAAGTGTTGCACGCACCTCTTTACCCGACCGACCACCTCGGCATAACACTACACAGGAGCTGCAGACACGGGAGTAAAAGGCAAAGTGACCCTCGCATGCTAGCAGAAGCAACCTTTCTCTCACCATACACTCCCTAAAACACATGCCGAGCAGATGCAAACCCATTACGCATCAACCACGCTACCCGCGGACATAGCTATAATTAACAGAATATGACGATAGATACTGTTACGAAAGCTCCATGCTGATGAGCAGTAATTGAGAGCCTCCAGCATCATCGTGTTGTTTCAATGCTTACATCGCTTGAGGAAAACATAGACAGAGAACGACGTAGCTATTTGTCATTCTCGTCACGGATCAACTGCCCAATAGCATACTTTTTAGATCACAACAGATCATTCTTACAACAGTAGACTATGATAAAATCTGCAAAGCGATAGATCTACATTAAGTGCCACACGAGAATACCCGTTCCTTGTTCTCTTCATTTCTAAAAAGTCAAGATATCTTCTTCTTTTCTGTGTTTTTCATTGGTACGGTTGGGAGCTGTTTGAGTGATGCACATGGGTGTACCATTCACTTTGTGCTTGAATTAATACTTCCTGCAATGTGAGTTTCACTATATCTGAATCTTCACAAGGGTAGTCAATTATCATCAACTTTCAGTTCAGGGGGTCCTCTTGCAATTGGCATTCCAAGTTTTTCGCCTAACCGAGGCTTTGCATAGTCCACAAAAACGACTCGCCCATTCAGTGTCTGTGAGAATGAGAAGGCCTTCATAAAATATCAATTAATTAGATAGTGTTGCTCAAGAATTAGAGGGTGAACAATTTACCTTTCCGTTCATCTCTGTCACTGCTCTATAAGCCTCATCTTCGGATGCAAAAGTTACAAATCCAAATCCTTTCGATCTATCTGAGACTCTATCCATCACAACCTTAGCTGGATAGAAAGAAATAAGAGGTTTAATTTACTGATTATATGAAACAAATAAGTAAAACCAGATCAAATTGTGCATAAGAGATGGCCTTAAGGTACCTTCAACAACTTGACCATACTGAGAAAATGACTCGGCCAATATTTTGTCTGTGGTGTAGAATGACAATCCTGAGACACAGTGAGAAATTAGCTCAAAAAAGCAGGCATGCTTCAAACGAGATAAACAGCTGGTTTTGGCTGATTACTGAAAGCTCCAATTTTTGCTGAATCAAAACAAACAAGAACACTGAATCTAATGATGAGGATCGTTAAATTGTGAGAGGATACAATTCGCTGTACACAATCACCGCTCACTATCAATCATTGGGTGTATGAGTTTGTAGCTTCCCAGACCCATATGTCAAGACCTTACCAACTTGTCTCCTATTGAATGAAAGGCCACTAACGCATGTCTATACTTACATAAGAGGGCCAAAAAATAACCCCACGCTTGCAAATCTCAAATTAGTAATGAACCGGCCAAATGTCACAGCGTTTCCTTATTGGGCAGCAACAAAGTTAGCTTAATATAAGCACTACATTTTCTCACCAGCCATTTCATTATACTGTCAAAGGCATAATCAGCTCTAAATCTAAGACTCCGCCCAAAGGGCCTTCATTGCTCGAGCTTAGGAACCTTTAGAAGTCACTTTCTGCCACCAAACTAACAAACTGCCGAAAATATATAAGATCTTCTTGCTCTAGTTTTTCATTAGTTCTTCGATCCGCATTACGAAAAAGTATCACCTTAAGTGTGATAAACCACAATAACTTTAAGTATGGAATCCCCTTGCAGAGCAGCGCTCAATAGGTCATGCAACATTCTAAGTAATGGACGCGATGTGGTAAGAAGAAGAACAATCAAGAGCCGTCACCTGCTGTGAATTTCGACCCTCCAGTTCCCCAAAACAAGACTTTCAAGAAATAATCAAATGGACATTATTTCAAACACACGATGAAACCGTACAATAAACTTCAGGATGTCCAGACATCAAACTTCTTCAAACAGACATTCCGTCAAACACGTTGCCCGCGTGATACCGATAGCAGATACACCGACACACGTACACAAACCAGCGGAAGGAATCATTTTTCGGGCGAGTCGTTAACGAACGGACCGAGCACGTAAAAGGGTACCTCCAACGAAAAGCTTCGAAACGATTCCTCTGCAACTTGTGAGCAAGGGTGGGGGAACGAGTGAAGGATTGGATAGACTAATCCCGGACCGAAGGTTTCTAATGAGAGCTGCCATGCGAGCGAGCGCGAGCGCGAGAGAGAGAGAGAGAGAGAGAGGTTTAGGGTAGAAGAAGAAGAAGAAGATGATGATGATGATGGCGTGGGTATATGGGGGATCAAATCGGTTTCGTTCTTCACCAAGGTCTTATAACAAGAAGAAGAAAGCCGAATCGAGCTTCCGATTCATTTTGCATTTTAGGAAAAAAAACAAAAGGACACAAATAATTCATAAATTTTGGTTAAATATATATCGTGATTTTTGAATTATTAATTTATTCAATGTGATCTATGAATTTAAACTCAATGCGCAATATTATCTCTAAACTTTTAGTTTATTCAATGCAGTTTTAAACTTGAAGAAAAGTAAACCCTCTAATTTAGGTACGCTCGAAGTGAACATCGGTAGGTCTTTTGTTGAAGAAACATCCAAAGGAGCAATTGCGTGTGTTTGCAGAGAGTACATCGGCCGCCTCGTTGATGGATTCGTCGGATCTATGCATGTCGCCTCGGCTGCGCATGTGGAGTCATTGCCATTGGTTGAAATCCTAAAATTTCTATTCGCACGAAGCGGAGAAAGCCTAATTTTGGAATCTGATTGTCGCGAACCGAGGCACAACTCAACCGAAGCCAGAGGTTAGAGCTCTTACCAATGAGGGAAGTGATATGCCAATGTGCTTTTCAGATCTCCAATCGGCCCATTGCTTTAAGGAGTCCAATGACATTGCGGACCGGATTGCAAAAGCCCAAAGGAAGAAAAGTCTATTGAGAAATTGGATTATTTATCCACCTCAAGCCCTTTATGACTTGCTTTGCTCATGTGTCCTTTTTTTTTTATCTAAATGAATGAGAAAATCTATTTCTGAAAAAAATAAAAAAAGAAAAGGAAAAGGAAAATTGGTAAGGCGTCTATGTGAATATTGCCACTCGCAAATGGTTTTCAAGGTTTGGGATAGATTTGAAACAAATTTATAAGATTAAAGTGTGGGGATAAATTTTTAAATCCTTAAAAATATTGGGTATTATTTTGTCATTTGGCCTATTCAGTTTAGTTTTAAACTTCTATTTTGATCAATTTAATCTTTCTAGTTTTAAACTTCTATTTTGATCAATTTAATCTTTCTACTAAGTGAGTGCCTCTTGATCCTTTCATCAAAGTTCTCAACCTTGCTAATGTGGTAAATAAAGCAGTTAACTTGCTGTTAGTTGATCATAGTGACTCTTACAATTGGTTCTTTGCCAATTTTTTGTGCAAGTTTTTTTTTTTGTTATAATGATGTAATGTTAGGATTAGTCCCTCCATTTTCTCCTAATTTATAATTGCCCCTTTATTTATTTATTTTTTTCAAAAGCATCCCTTTACTTTTTAAAAGTCCCGTGGTCTTCTCTTTGTTTGCAACTCTCTCTCTCTCTCCCTGCCGTCGCCATAGCCACCAAATCCGGGCAAGATGGCAAAGACAAACATGATCGGCATCGGCAAGGTGGTTTCAGGCAATAAGGGCAATGGCTGGTGGCGGGGGAGGGGCGGTAACTAGTGTTGGGGTGTTTGATTTTACAAGGGGTTTAGGGCTAGCGATCAAATAAGAGAGTGATCTCATGAATGGCCCTTTAATTCTCAGTCATCAATTTGTAATTCACTTTACTGGGAAAAAAAAAAGAAACAGATTAACAATTTGATAGTGATCCTTCAAATATGTGATTAGATAGAAATTGGCTATCCTATTTTATCAAAACATAAATGAAGCAGGATTAAGCATCAGACAACATCGTAATGGACTCATGCGACGTGATCAAATTGATGGAAGGACCAAATTGCGCTCACTTACAAAAGTAAAAGAATAAAATTGAACTAAATAAGTTTTCTTGAACTAAATTAACTATTGAACAATAGTATAAGGACTATTTCTGACGGTATTCCTTGAAAAATTGTTATATAGAGGTTATAAATCCATGTGGATTTTTAGGAAAAAGCATAGTTTCGTCTTTTGCTGTATTGAGAATAGTTAAAAGGTATAAGTGTTATTTGATCCCTGAATTTGCGCGGTATTTTCAATCAAGTACTTGAATTTTTTCAATCAAGTTCTTCAACTAAGATAATTTCTCTCATCAAGTCCCTCCTCCAATTACAAATTCACTTAATTGAAGCTAACTTGTTCATCGATACTGACGACACCATGGCATGGAAAAACTTTTTTTTTTACTTTCAATTATCAGCTGATGCATGCAACTGACAACTTGAAATGACGAAATTTTAACACAAACACTCCACTCTGAGCTTTCCAAGCCAACCCAAATTAGCCAGTTCAACGTCAGAGGGATTTAATTAAAAAATTGTGTAAATTTAGGGATTTGATTGGAAAAAATGCGCAAGTTCATGGGCCAAAAGTGGACATTTCCCTAGTTTAAAACTTACTTTTATGTTTTGGATTAAAAGTCCTAAAACTTGTAGTGAAAGTGCAATTAAATAATAAAATTTTAAAAAAGTGTCATAAAAATTATCAAATTAATACAATCAAATCCTTCCGTTAACTTCGTTCAATTTGGCTAATGGAAAATGCTGACTTGATTTTTTATTTTATTTTCTCTCTCCTACGTAGCGCTGACATGGTTAAAACATGAAGAACAAGGCCAAAACGATATCGTTTTGGTTCATTGCATTTTGTGACAAGTTTTAGGATTTTTAGTGTACTTATATCCCTTCATTTTTTTTGTGAAAATCCGGTAATAAAAAGAGTGCTTTTTGCATGGCTTTTTCATGGTCTTTTTAGCTGCATTTTGTTTAGCATCAAGTAAATGAAGTTGATTGCGACTTGTGAGAGCAGAGAAAGGAACGATTTTTTTTCCATCAAGTAATGCCTATACAAGAATTGATATGACCCCTCGTTGGAATGACATTTTGTCAACACAGGCACCACCACACACACACCAACAACATCATGGAACACACGCAATGAAATTGTCTTGATACTCCTCCGTATCCATCGGTCAGCTGGGATCATCTCAGATCCTACGAAGAGCCACGGCGGAGAGGACCACAAGCACCACGAAGACAACTACCGTGATGAGCGATGCCACCACGGCCCCGCTCACTTTCTGGCAGAAGTCGCCAAACTGCCCGCATATGGCAAGCCAATTCGTGTTCGGATTGCCGTTGTGGGCCAAGTACACTATGGCTGCAGCCGCAGCCCCGGCTGCTGTGGCCAGTGTGAGCGCCATCTACGCAAGGGGAAAAAAAGGACAGGAATAAGAATTGCAACGTGTGAGCGTATGATGAGAAGGGAATAGTTCTTTACAAGTGAATGCAGATTGGTATTAATCAATTAGTGATGGAGAGAGTGCTCACAGTGTCCAAAATGAGTAGGAGTAATCTGAGACCAACGGCGTGGGGTCGGACGATGCATACGATGGAGAAGGGAAGCGAGAGGACTAGGTAGCCCCCGACTAGTGCCATTGCAATCACAAAGAACCTGCATATATACATTGTTCATATCTGTTTTTCAGTTCACATGATCAAGATGCTTTATGTTATAGTTAGGTGTGATTTCATTATAGCAAAGGGAAAATAAGGTGAAGGTAAAAGATCTCGTCCTAACGAGAGAAGCTTAGTAACATTAGATTTGAAGGAGTGAACACTTCTCATGTCTGAAATGATTGATATAATAAGACATGGGTTTCTCGACTGGATAGACAGCATTCAGATGAAGGATAAGATGGGCAAGCAATCCCTAAGCTGAGGGGAACATACTCAAAAGTCGGGAGGTCATCGTAGCTAGCTTGGAACTGGAAGAACTGAGTGAAGAAGGGAAGAGTCTCGTCACTTGTTCCCATGGCGGCGGCAGCGGCCAGCGCAGTCACAATCGCGCACAACCTCAGTATGAAGTCGAATATGGCCACCCCTTTCTTCATTCCTCCGGGCCGGGGCGGTGGAGCTGCCACGACCGATACTGCTTTCCCTTTAGCAGCAGCGCTGCCTCCAGCAGCTGAGTCAGTAACATCAATGGTGGTTGAGTCGCCACTCTTCATTCTTTTCGGTATCAGCTAACAGAAGGTTCAATGAGCTTAGAGAAGAGGCTTGTAGCTTGTGACTTGAAGAGCTCGATGGGCAAGTCTTTTTATAAAGAAGGGATGCCAGCAAATAGGACTTCTGATAGAAGCAAGAGAGATAGAGGAGTTGCTGCCAACTTCTCCAACGTTGTAGCTTTATTTATCATCCTAATGTTCCCAAAAGAAGAAGTCTGTGAAATGACAGATCATTCATGGAGCAGTTTCTCCTACTTCATAAAGATCAATGTCTTGTTGGCATTCCTCTGTACTATAATCTTTTCATTGCCATTCGTAGGTTATAAAGAATAGAAAAACGAAGTGCTCCTTTTGTCATCAACTGAAAGTGTAAGGAAATGAAACCTCACGTGCCTTGGCTTTCTCATGGCTGGGGATTAATGAGTAACAATGAAGTTCTAATCTGATCATAAACAAAGTTTGTTCTTTTAATCATTCAACTAACGTGACGGGAGGACTTGCCTAACCCAACAAAACAAATGCAGATTAACGCTACACCCACGCATCACCAATCGATGGTAATACGAAAGAAAGTCCAAAGCCGTAATTCCCATTTGTGATCGGGAGCTTCTGTTGTCAGCTCCAGAGAAAAAGTTCCAGAACTTCGTCAGCCACGATGTTTTAGTCCCCGTCGATACTGACCAAATAAATAAGTACCGGTCGAACTTATGAAGAGGAACTGTAGGATGAATCCATAGATGCTGCTTTTGCTATCAGAATTGGCTCACGTATGGGACGAACAAGCGTGCAACTCATACGTATAGCTCCCATCGCTGGGGAAAACCATAATGTAACAGCAAACCACTTTCCTTATCGGTACAAATAAACTTACAATGAGGCCGGAAGATCAGGTAAAAGGTACGAAAGAAAAAAGAAAAAACATAGCGACGTCCTGTATCTTGTACGCTGGATTACTTGCCAACTAGCCATTCTTTCTTCAAAAATGCTCTACCTAAAGTTGTGCTCTGCAGAAATGGATAGCCACAGAACAAGAATGGACTCCTTGAAACATTAGCAAACAGGAGCTATCTTCATGTACTTTCACCGAGGTTACCAAGCGGGTAATAGCCAACCCAATCACACTTGCTCAACGTGCCAGAGCAAAGTGAGTGACGAGGCCACATTGGCTAAACAACAGAAGGCCCGTCATGTGCATATCCTCCATCCACGCTTGGCAAGTGCTTCATGCACCTGAGTAGCAGACTCGGCAATGTCATTAAGTGGAGGATAGCTCCAGGTCTCAGATATCTGTACATCCAAACCCAAATATATAAGTGAGCATAAACCTCTATTAATATGTCCAACTGAGTTGAGCAAAGGCTGAGGCAGGTTAATAAACTTTCACATAAAAGAAACCATGGCCTAAGCTCACAAACGCAAATGCATAATACGAAGTGTTTTTCCCATTAGTTGTGCATCAAAAGCCTTTGTTCCTCAGAATGGTCTGACAGAGTCAACTTACTTGGGATAGCCTCAATATCTACTCAAACTTGATTCAACTTTTCTTAAGCAGAAGTAGATAATGGCCTTTCCAGTTAAGCTTAAGGTCACAAACTCTTCACTAGAGTATCACAAGCCTAATTGAGTAGTAGCTTTTTCAAAAAAAAAAAAATCATCTAAGAAGCAACTGTTTAAGTTTTTAGAAAGTATACTGCTCTTCGTGTCTGGTGTATTATGCTTTTAGCAATCATTAAAAACTCTAACCCTCACGCTATTTCACTTTCCAAGAAACGTAGACCTATCTTCTCAACCGAGAATAACTTGTCTCCGTTTCTTTCTGTCCTCTTGGTCACGACTCTTTTCCCCTTATTGCTTAGGTTTTCTCCATTTTTCATTGTTCCTGCTCCTTTGCTTCTATCATCAAGTCATTGACAAATATTCTTCAGTTTGTTGCGTCATTTCCCAGGAATGTGCATCCCCAGCTACCATTTGCAAGTTTCATTTTCTCATAGTTGTGAACTGTTTCCATTGTGTGCAAATTTTCTTAAGCAACTCCCTGTGACCTTTTTTTTTTTCGGTTTCCAATTAGTGGTAGATTGATGGGGAAATTAACTGATCGCCAAGTTGGCTTCCTCATTGAGAAAGATGGTGTTCCTTTGTGCCTCTAAAGCACATCTTCATTGAGTTGGGGTTATCTGAAGTTAGGGCTTGATGATATTCTCTGATCTTGTAATTTTTACAGTTTATTTTGAAGTTCACATATTTGAGCTACAGATACGTTAAGGTACTTTCTTTGATGATTTGCATTCAGCTATATCATAGCAGCATTCTATGTTATTGCATCACTTCTCATCACACATTGATTCCAAATACAATTTACACCTTGTATTTTCATTTCACTAACCTATCTGATTAATTATACAATAAAAAATTTTCAATAACAGTAAAGCTAAGCCAAGTAACGCTTGAGTATCTTAACTACCTTTTCGAGTCTAGCTCAAGCTCAGATTAGTACTTGACCAATGTCAAATCAAATTTTGAACACATTGAGTTTGTGAATCAAATCAAACTCGAGCTAGACACTGCTTCATCTTGACCGACACTCGATTCTACCCTTACTTCTGAAAGAAAAAATAACAGAATTTAAATAAGAGTGAGTAACCTACATCTTCTTTTCCAGTGAATGCTCGAACTGCTCCTCGTTCCTGCAGGGAATTCTGGAAGTCGGCAAACTTCCACTTACACCGTTCAGCTCCAGCAACATAAACTGGCTTCCTGCATCATGAGAGATAATAGCTGTCTTTAGTTTGTGGAAATTTCAAATTATTGGGCCAAACAAACGTAGATATTTAAAATTTAGGGATGGTTCTCATTGTTTGAAGTTTCATGCATACCCTGTACTGCAGACCTCACTCAACATGCTCACAGAATCAGCTGTTACAACAAAAGCATCAGCCCAAGCTAAATGTCCCATGTGTGGGTTTGAACCTAGAAACACACCAGAAATTATTCCAGTCCATTATCACAAAACATGATGATTTTACTGTGTTTTCCATAATGGAAAAGCCTTCAAAGATCAGTTAATTAACTACCTTCACCATCCCAAATGTGAACTTTAGAATTAGCCCTGAATTCTCTGACAAACATTTCAGACACCTGCAGATAGAAAGGCAGAGAAGTAAATAGATTATGGCTCCAGGACCAAAAAAAAAAAAAGAAAACAGTTTATCGCTTACTTCATCAAGAATTGTAAGAATTGAACAATGCATACACACCTTCACAGGAGTCCTCCTAGAGAAAGATAGTCTGAGACTTCCACAGCTCCACAGAACATTCTGCAGCTTAATTATCAACTCCTTTACAAGATCAGCACCATATGGACACTTGCCTGTGATCAGAACATAGACAAAAGCTGTGAGATTCTTCTATGAACTGATCATAATAAACTATAGTTCCACATGTATTTTTTTAAATCAATTAGCCAACTCATATGATGATGATAAAACAGTGCCCTGGGTACTACTGATGTAAGCAAACAAACAACCAAAATATGATGACTATATAACAGACTAGAGTGCAAATGCAAAGATATTAATCAGCTCCTACAGGATGAAGACTAGTGTATCAAAACCAGTCTCTCGTCACTGCGAGACAAAATGTTCTTAGTCGGTTATATCAGCTAAGACTGTTTAGTTTTGACCACAAGATTTACTAAATTTGTCAGACAAAAATATGCTGGATAAATTTAGCAAGATCAAGCTTGAACATATGTAATGAATAAAGAAAAAGTGAATTACTTGTGGGACCACCAACATTGACCACAAGCAAGGGCTTTGGAAGATATGCCAACTCATCATGCCAGGTGAAGGCAGCACTTCTAAGAGTGGCAGAATCAGCTTGATGAAGGGCACCCACTGTGAGAATCTAAATCAAAAATTCTAGAACTGTAAGATTCTTTTGTAACAAAAATATCTAACTAATAACTTAATTGTACATTGGTGATTCCCAACAATGGAGTGTATTTGCCATCTGCAGGGCATACCACATGACTATCGGGATGGTCACGTGGTGTTATCCACCTTCGAAGAAACCAAGGAATTTGCTCTCGCGCGTGAGCTGTCTGTGGATAATAATCATGGCGAGGAGTAATAACCAAATCAAACCTATCTAGACGGGATCTTGGATGTTGTATCTGGGAAATGACATGAATTATCAGACGAATTAAATTGAATGCTGATAAAAATTGTCGATGCATGATAACTACCTTCCAATTGATGATAGACACATAAGAAGTATCAATATGTAAAAGACCAACTGCATAATGTGAACAGAAGAACTAGCTTTTGGAAGGGACATAAAGCTTGCCAGAAGGAAGCAGAACTAATACATTTGAGCACCCATATTACCAAGTTACATGCAGCACTCGTTGCACAAACGGCACAAAAAATAGGCTAATTTCTTGAGAGATTCTCCTGTGATTAGATATACAGAAACTTCTTGAAGGATTGGTAAGGGAGAGAATAAGTAAATAATCCAGGTTGTCATATCCCTATTTCATGGCCACATATTTTCCCAGCTAAAGTTCTTGCTCATTTATTCCTTCTTTTCCCGTTTCCTCTCCTTTTCTCTCCTTTAAATTCATGTTTTTCACTTTTTAAAAATGTAGACATAATGAAAAAAGATGGCAAGGTTAAAAACCAACCATTGAAGGTGATAAAAGAAAAATAAAAGAAGGCTGAGGAACTGGTTATTTATCAGCAAAGCATGTGACAAGAGGCTTAAAAGGGAAGCGTATTCATACTCACCTGAATAACAAAAACGTTCTCTGGAGCCAACCTTCTTATTGTGCTCGCAATAGGAATAGTGTCCCGCCCAGATGCGATCACCAACAGTGGGCCCTCCCTATGACAAGTGTAGATATTGTATGGGTTTAGCAGATAATTTGAAGGACAGAAGCAAATCCGTATTTCACAAATTCAAATGCTGGATATGACCATTAAATGCTGATAATTAGACTATTCTAAGACATCTAGAACCTATAAACCAAACTTAAAGATGTTCGCCATGTTGGAAATTTTTTACTTAGGCAGTTTGCAATTGCATCTTCTGTATCCCGGATTCAAATGGGACATTTCTGAGCATGACTACAATTCAATATGAAAATTTACATAGTTTTCCACTGAAAAGAAGCATGACAGGAAGAATAGGAACAGGATCAAAAATCATACTTTTCAAATGATTCACGAGCCATTACTGCGATCTGTTTTGGATCAGCTTCCAAAACATTCATTAATCCTGCAAAAAGACGTTTAATCAAAGTTATTCAGGCATACGGAGACATTAAGTCCCCTACAAGTGCTAACAGCGATAGAATTCCAACATAAGAACAGGTCACCACACTAATAAGTCCACAACATGACTAAAGTTTGTTATTGACGAGAAACATTGAATGGAAACCACTCTAAAACTGCCCCCTACCACTTTTTTCAGCTGAAAGAGGCATGACTTTATTGCTTTCAAACGTCGTTCGAAACCTTGAATCACCCCAAACTCTTTTCACAACATACTTAATTTTTTTATGGAGGGAAACCGGAATCCAATGAAGCCATTCATTAATCCCTCCTCTAGGCCTAGTAACACGCTGTACAAGCAACGAAGTGCGTAATATTAGAAGGAAGTTAGTTGACAATTAGAAAGGCAATGAATCCAGGTATTAACCATAAAGGGACCAGACCAACACATGTACTTGAATGTCCTTTACACCATCTAGATGGGATATAAAGCATGCTTGCACAGAGAAATGAAAAATAGGATTCATCAATTGCTGATTGTATGATAAACCGCTTTTCTGAAATAAGAATCCTGACGAGAAACAAATACTCTTCTGGTTTAGCAAATTTGATGTGGATTAATTTGTTCGGAACCGATGAACAACCGGTGCTACTAGGACGTCTAGGTTAACAGTCTATAGCTTCTCAAATCACACTCAGCGTACGAATTTATACACTGCCCGCGAGAAATTTCAGTTTCTCATATAGCAAATGACTACTACCATTTACCCAGTTGATCTGTAATAATGACAAACTAGGACTGGATGAAAGTTGAAAGACATTCACGTAAACATGTGAGCAAGGCAGTCGTCTCAACTGCTGAGAGACAAAACAATCCCTGGCGATCCTATTTCTGCACAAACCTTAAAAGGCAACACAGAGACAACCTTGTTCCATCCAAAACACTCATTTTCGACTCAATACCATGAACATAGACACACGCATGTCAACAGATATCGATAGAAGCATGACAATCTACAGAGGCGGACCGCCGAAGAAAGGCGCGTAGACACAGAGAATCGAGTTTCGGTAATGCCAGTCGCTCACTTGTACAGAGTGGCGATCGGCGAGGCCGAGCGCGCGAACCAGGCCGATGCACTGGTTCTCAGCGCCGGCGAAGCCGTTGCCGACGACGAGCGCTCGCCTGATAGCGCCGTCGAGGATGTCAGGCACGCCACTGAATCCGGGCGGCGGCGGCGGCGGCGGCGGCTCGGGAAGCCTTCTCGGCCTCATCGCAGCCGCGCCGCCGAGGACGACGAGCTTGCGCTTCTGTGGCCGCGACGGCGATTCGCACAGCTTCTCGCCTTCTTATTTTCCGGCGAGATAGTTCCGTCACTGCATCGTCTTCCGGGAGATCCCTGCCTATGGGAGACCCATCCGAGAAGAAATTCCCATCGTCTTCGTGCTCGTTCACCAGCTACATAGAAGCCAGTAGCTAGTTTACGGCTAAAAAAAAAAAACGGGAGAAAATAACACAAACGATTCTTGAATTTTGATTTAAAGTGCAATATAATTATTAAATTTTTAATTTATTCAACGTTTTTCTTGAAATTTAGCTCAATGTGTATTATCATTTCCGAACTTTTAATTTATTCAACAACTAGTTTCCGGACTATATAAAAATACTCAATGTTGTATCTGAACTTAAATTAAGGTATAATGATCAAATAATCATTGAAATTTTGGCCTAATATGTAATGTGATCCCTAAACTTTAAATTTATTCGATATGATCCTTAAATTTTAGCCCAATATGCAATGTAGTCCTTGAACTTTTAATTTATTCAATGTGATTTATATACTTTTGGCAAATGTTCAACTTAGTCCCCAGAATGATAACTTTGAACATTTTCATACGGTCCAGCGACTAAATTGAATATTTATCAAAAGTCGGGAATCACATTGAACAAATTAAAAGTTCAGAAATTTTGTATATTGAGCTAAAGTTTCAGAGACCACATTGAACAAATTTAAAGTTCAGGGACCATATAGCCTTAAGACTAGTTTGGACATTTATCAAAAAGTTTACGAATCATATTGAATAAATTAAAAATCATGGATCGCATTACAAATCGGAATAAAGTTTAGCTGCCATATTTAACAAATTAAAAGCCCACGGAACATTTTACCCGTTATATCAAAGTTCATGGACCTCCCTCGGCAAATCAATCAAGAGAGTTCAGGTAACAGCTAGTGGGCCAATCAGGCAATGTCTATGGGCCACGTATTTTGTAGGCCCAGTTCTCTCTCGCTCTCGCTCTCTGTCTCGAGATCAAAGATTCAAAACCCCTCGAAGAGCCCACGCGAGTTTCCCCAGTTGCCGAGCTCGCATTTCGTCGAGCATTTGGAGGTCGGCTCCCATTTCCTCTGCAGCGAGAACCTCCGGAGCTCCTCTCGGCGAGGCCTCGTGCTTGCTTCGTGCGTGGAAGATGTGGGCAAGCGCGGAAGGAGGTCCTCCCGAGGTCACTCTCGAGACCTCCATGGGTTCTTTCACTATCGAGGCAAATCCCCCCCTCCCTCCTTCCCTCTTCTCCTGCTTCTGCTTCTTCTTCTTCTTCTTCTTCTTCTGCTGCGATGCATTGGTTGGTGAAAGCTTTCGTTTTTCTCTTTTGGGTCAAATTTGTCTTATAGCTATACTTCAAGCATGCGCCGAGAACTAGCAGGAACTTCATCGAGCTCTCTCGGAGAGGTTACTATGATAATGTGAAGTTTCACCGCATCATCAAGGTAGTCGCTCTCGTTCTTTCTGCGTACCCGTTTCTTTGCCCCGGAAATTTATCGTTGGATTCGAAAAATTCACACCCAGAAATCGCGACGGTGCATCCGTATGGTCGCTTCTCTAACTGTTTGTTCTTCTGTGTAATCTTGAAATAAGGACTTCATCGTGCAAGGTGGGGATCCCACCGGGACGGGAAGGGGTGGAGAATCAATCTATGGGTAAAGGCGACCTTCCTTTCTTGTTTGAGAATTATTGTGCTTAACGATCGTGCGGGTCGCGAGTGCTTCTTTCCTGAGCTGTGGATTTTCACTTCTTGAGTATCAGCACAATGACAGCAATGAGAAGGGCGTGTTTCTTAAGCTCCTTTATAGTATTTGATTGTTTGGGTGCGCACCGGCGAAGAATTGGGACCTTCAAGAGTACTGTTCAGCTCCTTGTTTGGTTGTTGAAGGACCCTCACTGTATAATGGTGTGTATTGTGTTGCAGTAAAAAGTTTGAGGATGAGATAAAACCAGAATTGAAGCACACGGGTGCTGGTATCCTGTCCATGGCAAATGCTGGACCAAACACCAATGGTAGCCAGTTCTTTATTACTTTGGCACCATGCCCTTCACTTGATGGTATGATATTGTCTTTAATAAAGTCGTTATTGCTGTCTCTATTGATGGTTTTTTTTCTTAATCACGTGATTGGTAGATCCTTTTTTCTAGTGAGAGTGTCTGCGAGCCTCTGAGATAATTTCGCACTTGCAAGTTGCAATTGTGAATACAAGTGATGCATTTGGTCATTATGTTTGCCTTTTGGACATTCCTCTTCCCTCTAGCTCGTGTTATGTATTCCAAGCACTTTACCTTTTTCTTTACAGCAAAAGTAGTCTTGAAAATTTTTTTTTTTCAGAGGATCAAAGGATTTTGAATCGGAAGAAGATTTCCCATATACATCTTTTATATAGTGACATCAAGTTTGACGTAGAAGAGCAAATTTTGCTCCCTTAAAAATGCATCTTCATCTAAGTGTAGACCTAGTCTGTCAGTATATGGCCTAAAACTGATATAGGCCTTTTGATACTAGTCAACTCCCTCATGTGATACAGGTTAGCTGGTCAGACATCTATGGATTAGCAGTATATGTAGAATTAAACATGCTGATTCAGTCATGAGATTGAACTTCATTGGCCAGATATATGTTGTAGAGCCCATTTTCATGACAAAAGGACCATCTGACTCTGAAGTTAGGTTCTCTAATCAATGCGGGTGCCATGTTCATGTACCACATTTACAGCTGCGCTGTTCAAATCTCTAGTCATCCAAATGCACCTGACTATACAATAAATCTGGTAATCATCTTCAATAGAAGCTAAGATCAACTGAATATATAATTTCTTTCAGACTTTAGGAACTTCTATATAGGAGGAGAAATGTACCTACATGACACCTTATTTCATTAAGATCGGTATGGGAGGGAACAAATATTCCCGTTTATCTTTCTGCTTTTTCACATCACAATTCCATCTTTTATGATCAAATTGGAGTAGTGGATGATTTAATGATGTTCCCACCTCCATACAGGAAAACACACAATATTTGGACGAGTATGCAGAGGAATGGAGATTATCAAAAGACTTGGGAGTGTTCAAACAGACAACAATGATAGGTGCGTCTTTCCTTGATAATTGTTAATGGATATGTGGCTCTCAAGAATTTGTATCTCTTAAACATGCTTGACATAGAATAAAATTGTGCTCAAAGTATTTTCACTTCTGTTATGAAATTTTCTGGTATTTGTGGCTATTTAGAAAGAACTCTTTAATGATGAAGATGGAGCCAAAATTGTCAGAAATGAGGGGTGACATCTGTATTTGGGCTTTCCAGAGTTATGTTTTGTGAGCCAATAGGGAATTCTATTTTGTTGATGATGTACTGAAGTGAAAATTGGTGATGCTAGATCTGTGAGGAAACAATGTATCGGTCCTTGTTTTGAAATTGAAGAAAAAACAAAATGGCAAATCCTGTTGGATCATGCTGTAGTGCTTGTGCTTAAATTGGTTTGAGAAAAGTATGAATATTGGCCGAGTCCTGCTAAACTACACTTTCGAAAGGGAAGCTGAAAGCTTTGTTTTCAATGGCTTCGTTTATGCTGAAAAGAACTCATTGGTCCTTATTTTGAAAGGGAGATTAAGAAGACTCATTGGATTCTCTGATGCTTGTGCTTAATCTGTTAGGTAAAGCATGAATATTGATCTGAGTCCTGCTTAACTTCACTTTCTAGAAAGCTGTACACAAACATTTTCTATAGATTCTTACCAAAAAAAAAAAAAACATTTTCTATAGCTACCGCAATTAGCATCATTTTCTCTATTTTGACATGGCTGATAGTTGCGAAAAGACGATGGTTTATCAGACTTTACGTACTCTGTGCAGACCAATCCATGATGTGAAGATACTGCGGACATCAGTAAAAGATTGATTTCGAGGAAGGAGTTAATTTTCACTGACTGGTTGTTCTGCGATACCGTCTTTCAACTGCACATTGATAATGGAGCCATATTTGTAACTTTTGTAATATTGTGCAATGGCGTTAGTATCGTCTGATGCATGTTATTGCCAGTGACTTCTCTTCGTCAGGATTATGTCAGCTTGGGACAAATTTGGGGCAATTTCATGGCATATGAAGTCAACATCTCCTGGGGTCGAATGTGTCAGATTTTGGTGTTTTGCCAGATGAACAGTGAATACTAGTTCGAGCAAGACTTCGGATTTGCGTGTTTACCGGTTGTTTTACTCGTCTAGAAATTCACGTCCCCACAATTCTCCCTTCTGGTCTGCTCCTTAGTGTTTAACAGCCCCCATACGGTCTCCTTAAGTGACATGGCGGCCTGCTGCCGCCACTGTCATTGATCCAACTCTCGCTTGACTGCCATACGCAACGCACCCAAGAAACCATATTGTCTCATCTCTGATCACTGAACTCAGACAATTCTTGGCACAACAGGCAATGGTGCGGCACGGCTTGGCATGAGACAACAATTTGCTTCAACGAAAGAATTAGCAAAACTCAGAACTTATGTTAGAATAAGTAAGAATCTAACTTTATGCTCTCAAAAACTTTCAAACAACAGGTACCGTGACCATTTACCTATAAAGCACAGAACACGACTTGAACTGACGAAAAAATTAGCAATTTTAACTCTTGTTGCACTCTGGTCAGCTAGGCTTTCGAACTAAATGTATAAAATATGAAATTGACTACGGTAACCCCTTAAATTAGATACATTATACGATCCTTGTCTCTTGTACACACACATTTGTATGCACTCAGTCTAGGCCATGAACTTCCAGACTAGAACAATTCACTGCAATCCACTCGGACGGAGGACAGTATTAAGCTCTAACTGCAGCTCCTCAATGGAGATCATTCGACGACAAAATGATCATTATAATCAGCGAAACATTTAATCTTTATCAATAGAAGTTACTGTCAGATCTATGTAACAGTGGATACAACCACGACCAAGACCAACCCCCCACCATCCCATACCCAAAAAGGAAAAAGAAGAAAAATTGAAAAATGACTAGATTAAATCGTACTTTACAGCCCATCACTATAATCTCTTTCAGGGGGGTAAATTGCAGTTTACGACGGCCCTATAAGCCCTCCTCGGATCGCCTTCTCTTTATCCACTTCGATGGATCTCAGGATTTCCCAAACAATGCAATTCTTCTCAAGGATCATTGCGAGGCTTAACCCATGGAAGCCAAACAAGCATACACCGACACTTCTAAGAATGCATATCTGTTCAAAGTGGCCTTTCAAGTTATAACCCGGAATCCCCAGCAATTAGAACAAGCACAAAAATCCTCTATCCACCTCATTTCCCATTTTTGGCGGCTTCATTCACCTGACCGTTTTCTTCGCTTGAGGATAGAGTCAGAACAGGTGCCACCTGTGCAAATCCGTTCACTTTGGCCAACTCAAGAGGGATCTCCGGTGAAACTGAGATGCTTGTAGCAGGTGCGCTCAAAGGTTCGGAAGCTGCATGTTGTTGAAGCATTTCCAAGTTTTTCAAGGCCGGAACATCACCTTTACAGTACCTACGCCACATACTTCTGTATGTTGATTCCAAACCGGTGACAAATTTTGGTCCATCACATACAGGAGACTTGGACATCAGTTCCCGGAGACTAATTCTCAACTTCGAGAGAGCATTAACATCAGATGCCAGTTGCAGAGCCAACTCAACATATTCATCTTCATTTTTGGCGATCAGATGTCCTAGTCCTGTTGCAATGAAGGACAAAGGTGTCGTCACAAACCAAAAAGTTCACAAAGGAAACCATAAGGAGCAATAGCCAAAAGAAATATAAGAAGGCGTTCAAACATGGGCAGAAAAGTAGAGATCAGAACATCCAGCTAAAGCCTGATTCAGAACTATACCGTAAATAATTCCATGTACATAATACTTCCAAGGCTACACGATGGAGCAGTAAATGCAGGAAAACAAAGCAATGATGTATAGAACTCTTGAGAACAAAGACAAGGAAAATAATACTGGACATTTAGAGACACGATAGATTCTTTTACAAATTATACAATGACCAGCCAACCAGAACTGTTAATAAGGTGTCCACAAATGAAACGTGAATCAGACTTCGAAAGAAAAATGGACTTTAAGATTTGTCGTACTTCTATAATATGGTTGAGTCAACTGTGGAAGGTCATCTTTTACTTGTTTTTATTTGGACTTTGTTAATGAGTGCCTTAGGGCCACTAGTAAACAAACCAATTAAGAAAATTTTGCAGTTTCCAACGCACTAATTGTCCCAATGTTGTGCACAATGTGTCTTGAAAATTGAATTGTTCCTGTTCAAGCATTATTCCATATTGATTGACAACGGGTCCTAAATACTCTTTATATTCATATGGTCTCCTCCACCTATCAGCTTAAGTTTTTAAGTTGGACTTTCTCTAACATGGCATCAAAGCCTATCCCTTTCGCGGATGTGCATGGTCAAAATTCCATGTGAAAGTGCATAATCAAAATTTCACGTGCCGCTCATAATCCGGCTTGCACATAAGTGGCGGCTTGCACGTGAGTGGGGGGTTGAAGTATTATCCCACATCAATTTACAATGGGTTCTAAATGCTCTTTATATTCATATGGTCTCCTCCACCTATCAACTTAAGCTTTTGGGTTGGACTTTCCAAGAGTTCCAAATATAATTAACTAGTGCCCCAAGGGCACTCAATAACAAAACCCTTCTTATTTAAAATTCCATTTTCTTTTCCTGGCAGATAGGAGTCCTGGAAAAGATCAGCTTTCAGCCCAGGGCCCCTGTGAAAATGTAATTATCTTTTCCAACCACAAAGCTCTAAAAGGTTCTTTTTCCCAATTTCTGATATCTTTCAAGGAGGCCAAAACAAGAAGCGTGTGCCCATTTTCGTCCAGCAGAATTTTTTCAACAAATGCTAGTTGTAAGGTTGCTTTATAGTGAAATCCTAATGACAACTAAAAAATTACATATCCTACATTGAAGACAGTGAAGCAGTTATGGTACGCACATTTATGTAGAACAAATTCCTGATATTCACACATATGAAGTAGTGAAGAACATCAGGCAAACTGATTGAATAGGCGCATTTTATCAAAAGGAGCACTGGGCTTCAAAATGCTCACCAACTGTTGTCAGAAGACTCACACCAACATTGTGAGCATGAACTGAACCGGGCCATTGCAATGCACGGGACCCCCATGTATAATGATTCACATGTTGTAGTAGTTCCAGCATAAGGAAAAGTATCCAAGCTACAACATAAAGAACAATGCAAATTATAATGTCACCAAAATATGCAGAAACTCCAATGCATCCAGAAACATGTTCAGGATTACTGATGTACGCAGCCACCTGAACGAAGATGTAGAAGAGCAAAAAACCGTTTTTCTTCTCTGTCTATTAGACATGAACTAGCCAACGCATTAAAGTTCAAAACTTTGAGCTTTTAAAATTAAAATATTGACATTTTAAGAAACACTAAAAATGGGATGGTTTTCATTTAGAAAGAGACAAGAACAGTCGGTAAAACTTCCATTCTGTTCCTCTTTAATGAGGAATTAGACAAGCAAATTTCTTAAATTTTAGTTCATTGTTAAGCTTTGCTCTTAGTTTGTTATATGATACAGGACCCAACAATCGAGTAGCACATTTACAACTGTGGATGCAGTAATGGAAAGGTACAACATATTTGAATAGACGTGGAGAAATAATATTTCTGCTATAAAGATAAAAACTTTGAGATTCAACAATGAGCAGAAGAAAGGGTGAAAGATATAGGTCCCAACAGCATGTACATAAAGAATGATACCTAGGCTATGATTGAAAGAGAGTTGGAAGAGAGAGAAGAGGGACAGAGCACACTAGCACTGCATCTAACTAATTGAGAACACATATCTTACCTGATATCCATGAGAGAATATGCTTGCATATGATCATGATTAAGAAGAATTAGCGGAAGTAGATCAACACGTAAAGATTCCAATCCTAGCTCTTCCAAAGTTGTTAGGAATCTCTGCCTTACACTATCACAACAAAAAGGTTTACACTTTACCACCAGACGAGAGTTTGGAACTGCACAAAGTATTCTTGCCCAAACTTGCAGCACTTTAGGAGTTATCTGACATAGGAAGAGAGAGAAGAGCAACAAATAACAGCGTCAGATACTTAACACTCCCCTGCACACAAGTAAAAATAAATTGGAGCAAGGCAGAAACAAGGAGTTCAATTTATAAGCACAACAGTCACTGCAGCATGTTAATCAATACCTTTGCCAAGTTATTGAAGCTACCAAATGTTACAAAGCCATTTGAAAGCGCAGGAGTCGGACAAACAGGCCCAGCCTCAGGGGAAGGTGTATAACAAAGGAAGCACTCCGGCAACCGGATCAGCTCTTCAACATGCCTGCAGAAAACAGAGTAAATTTCGTGCTTTTTTCTGCCACTACACAAACACCATGTACAATAAAACATTTGCAAGTGCATCTCATATTGTTTAGCCAGAATAGCATTTTTCCCTTGAGGATGTCCTGGGGGAGGAGCTCGAACACTGAGCCAACAATTATAAGATCCAGAAACAACAAAGCGGCAGTTCAAGTTTGTAAGTGTGTGTGTGTGTGTGTATGAGAGAGAGAGAGAGAGAGAGACAGAGAGACAGAGAGAGAGATACTTCTGCTTCGTATCAGGAGGATCTGCTAGGGAGTCAGTGATTCTGTAGTCTATAGTAGGCAAACCAGTTGTATTTGGATAGCCAATCCAAGTTACCTAAGACAGAGGACAACTACATTAACCATGGAAAAGCTACCAGATAGTTGTATCAGTGTTACTCAGATGCATATAGCTAACACATCATGCATCATAAAAATATCATACCGACAAGAATATGAAAACAAAGACCCTTTATGCTTAAACCACCCACTGACCACCTGTAGGGTCGACCTCAATTTTCCATCAAATCAGTCTTTCTCAGTTCATAACATGCCAATTCTAATGCACAAGTATGGACACAAAATGGCAGATAAATGTCTTATTGAAGTCCAGTTATGCTTAAGAAACCAAAATACATCATTATAGGTATTTACAATGACATTCAACTTTATTTGTGCTGTCAATTTTGCCGTATTATAAAGTACGCTAACTACTTAAATAAACATGTGACAAAAAAATTAATTAAAATAAACTTACATATCAGTCCATAAAGTAAAACTGCTTTTCATTCTATTCATCTGGCAATTCTAACCAAGATCGAGCTTATAAATTTAAATAACTTGCATCAGCCAAGCCTGAAGTGTAATGATAATCAATTTTTAAAAATGGTCTAATAATACTAAAGTTTACTCTTGAACTTGAAGACATCAAATAAGAAGACATTGTAACATTCTCGCTAAAACATGGAACCATGTAAAATTCACCTTTTTTGCATTTCCAAAGTACATTAAATGTGGCTTAAGGATACTTGATAATACTCCTTTCTGAAAAAGTCATTTGACCATATTAGTTGTAAATTGACTGATGAACCATTCAGGAAAAGAAATTGACATTCTAACTCATCGAGCAGTTTTTGCACCAAGTCCTCCAAAGCAATAAAAGAAAAAAAAATTACATGAGAAAAACCAAAGAACCAAACTTTTATAACAAAGCTCCAAGTTTCCAGGAATTCAACATGGGTGGAGAGAATAACTGTAGTTGAAAAAAAAGAACGAACAGCATGTGTAACAGAAGAAGCAGAGTAGAAATTAGTAAAGTTGAGTTCAAGTCAAGTAAATCATGCCTGAACTGGAGCAGGTCGGCAAGCCATCATTCCCAGCTTGTTATTGGCAGTATGACCAGTGAGTTCAACTAAGATATCAACTTTATCTTCCCTGATCATGCTGGCAACCTTCTTTTCATCAACTCCATATATATCTCTCCATATACCACCATTTTTCAATACCTTATCCCTGAACCTGAAAGTTTTTGCATCTGCCTGCATAGCATACAAAAAATATGTCAAGTCTGGAGGGGACCAACTACCTATCAGTCCTCACATTATCCTAGGATAGCAAGTGAAGACCTAACGACAGTATCCATTTGTGATAGGGGTCATCCATGGCTCAGAGTGGCCATGCATCAGAAAGTGGAGGAGTTTTGAAAATCATAAACAAACTAACAGATGGCTAAGAGTATTGATTTAGCAAGAAAAGATATAAGTCGGATAAGCATTCGACACTGAATGGCTGAGCAGAAGAGGGTTAACAAGGCTGAAATGTGCAAGCTAGTACAGCAGTCCGGAACTCAATAAAGCTAGAGAGCCCTCTTCGCAGAGTAGTCAGTCTTTTCAACGTGTTGCAGAGAAGCGGAGAGAACCAACACCAAAAGCTCTCTTTGCAATAAAGAGCCTCAAATAGTAGTCATTGTTGTTTTAGTTAATTATGCAGCTCTTTATTATCAAGATGTTGCAGTTACAGCTTTATTCAAAGAGAGAAGCCTATTTTCAGGATAATCCTCCCCCACATCTATTAGTATCAAAATTTAATTAGGGACTTCTGAGAACCCCTCGCCCCTTTCGATCAAAAAACAAACAGAACCCCTCCCCCCCAACCCCCAGGAACAAATTTGGACTGAGCTATCCCCACAGTCAGGGAGACATGTAGCTGCTTGAGATTTTCTTTTATTTCAATTTAAGGACCAGCCATATAGAGGGCACAATTCCTGACAACCAGCAATCTTGTTCTTTAATAGTGTGGTCTTTACTCTTTGTCCTTATCCATTTTGTACAGGGTTCCCATGTTGGCACATTTTTTTTTTTTGAAAATTCTCCTTTACTCATTGTGAGATTTTGTGAAACTACTATTAACTATTCTAAAAGCTTAAGCTACTAGATGAGGCATGGTTTAATATTTAATTATTCTAACAATCCCCCTCATGCTTAGTCTGGTATTTTTGCCTATTACTAAGTGTGAACATATCTAATTAGAGAGGCAAACAGGAGCCTGGAAGATTTGAACTCAGGTTCTCATGCTCTTGATACCATGTGAGATTTTGTGCAACTACTGCCAACTGTTCTAAAAGCTTAAGCTGTTAGATGAAGTTGTGATTTAATATTTAATTATTCTAACACTCATCAAAGTGAGAACTCTGTCACATAGCAAGAGCTACATCAAACCAACAATGGCATAGAAAAAACCACATCAGAAATCAGAGTGAAGAACATAAGTGCCAGAAGATAGGCAAATGCCGCAGCGGTACTGCAAAGTGATTTAGACTCACAGCATGAGGCTAAGAATTTATAAACTTATATCAAAGAGCTTTTTTCTAACGACTTCTGCCAGAACAAAATTTTTCAGTCAGCTGTGATGACTCAACAATAAATTCTAGATAATAAACAAACCTAGCAAGTCCAAGCAGGTCTCAGTAAATAACGAATACGAAAAAGAAATCAAGTTTCCAAAGAAGATTCTAAAGCTTTCAGAACTTCGAGAGAAGTAACTATAGAACATCTCTTGGCTATCTGCCCATGAACAAAGAATAATCAAATCAAACAGAGTCTTCTTAAAAAGGGATGCATACATTAAATGGTGAGACTCCCATTTCCAGGTTTAACCGGTTCAATCAGACAATTATATGTAAAGTGATGTCATCAAATAAAGCAATAATATACATGGGGAATGTAGCGACTGATGCATCCTTCCTTCCTAGCTAGAATGGCAAAGAGCCACTCCAACTCATCATGAAAATGCACTTGATCGTATGGCAGTAATTTAATGCCTTTTCAGGGATGTTTCCTGTTTGTCATGTATCAATTATTAAACATGTCTAGATTCAAAATGAATGCTCACAGGTGGCTTATGCATTGTCCCTCCGTCCAAGGGGTCAGGAGATCAAGTCCCCACCTCATCAATTTTAATTTTGAAGGTCAAGATGCAATCGACCAAGTGGATCAGTTCATCAGTTTGATAGGTTGAACTAGGTCCAAACTCATTTTTAGTGGTATTTCCCAAGACAAACCAATAATAAAAACCAGACTGGACCAAGGACCGGTCCCTGGTTGAGCCAGTTGATCCAGTTCAATTCTGGAAAACAGATGAAAAGCAGATCTTGTTTTTTTTTTTTTTCCTTTTCATCACATCCAGCATAACCTAAACATGATCAGAGAAACTAGAAACGACAAAATTAACTCGTGATTATTACCAGACAGTTAGAGCCGGGAGATCGATAAATAGATGCACCATGTGCATTGTGCCTCTCAAAGGAAAGCCATAGTAGTTTTAGTAGTCATTAGCTCAATTGTGAACCATACCTTCACAACTGCCGAATAAACCACCACATTGTAATTTGGATAATCGTGATATGAAAGAGGAGCTTCGATGAAATATGACACTGAATGAGTAAAGTAGTCAGGAGACACATATCCAATCACAAGAGGTCTGTCTGGATCTTTCGTGTTCTCCCATGAAGTGTACTGTGGAAACAACCTCATAAAGCGTCTACCCCAGTCCCTGCATGTAAACTTTTAGTTCAGAACAGATAAGTGAAAACCTTCAAATATGTACTCCAAAGGAACAAACCACAAATATGATCGCCACCAAATGACTCACACCATGAAATAAGTAAAAAGAGTATCAATGGTAAACACCGTAAGGGATCCATTCTTGCATATCTTAGAGAGTAAACACATGGATGGTGATCCAATTTTTCTTTATCATTGAACTTGCGAAACCTTAATCAGGTCACTCAATTATGAAAGTTCTTTCAGTTAGAGGCCAGTCCATCAAACATCTGTAAAAGAACTAATTTGTCACATAGCAAATGATGATGCGACACTTTATCCATGTGTCATGCAGCATGCCATGCCAGTGCTCCATCAGTCTTTTTCAACATCTCAAAGTTGAATGACCGGATTGACGGAGTAAAATTTTTGAAAGTCACTCCAAAAGTTGAATGACCCAAGTTATTTACCCTATTTTAGACATGCCATCAATATTGATGAGATAAAATTCTTAACAAAAACTATAGATTTTTGTTTTCACAAGGTAGCCTTCAGAACCATAAATTTCTTCTTCCTAAAACGAATGATATCAGCATAGGGGAATGAAGGATTTCAGCATTTTACTGAGTGGAACCATTCTACATAAATATATGACATGAGCAAATAGTATTAGTATACCTTTCTTTACTTTGCTTTGAAATTTGATAATCATGCTCGGCCATGACTAATTCCTCAAGGTCAAATTTATTGCTGTGAGCTTAACACTGCCCATGGATCTCCTAGACACCGAATCCTATCTACTCCAATCCTAGGAAACCTCCCTCCACAAAAATCATCAGATTTTCATCATCTGCGACCCATTGCTTTGTCAACAGCTAAGTGTGCACCCACTCCTTTCCAAAAATATGACCTCTATCAGCATAACATAGGCATTAATACACTCAAGACAAGAATAGAATGCTAGCCCATCAAGACAAACTTAGATATCAATCACCAGATGACATTGAGACTCAGAATCAATGGTTACCAATCAACTATGGACTGAAACTTTTATTTAAGCAGGCAAAATGTGCAACGGGGCACAGGCAATTATTGGATCTAAAACTGCTTTAACCTGCATCCGTTCATTCTCTTACATAGGTTTGTTATTGAGGGTTCGAGTGTGTCTGCAGCTGCTCTTTTGTTATTAAAATATTAACTGTGCTCAAGGGCAGTGCAACCAATGCCTTTGACCTTCTCTTTCTTTCTCCTTAAAGAGAGAAGCAGCAAGTGCAGTTTAAGAAGATAACAGATGTACAGAGGAAAAGAAAGTTGAGATACGGTGAACCAAGATGTGTCCACCCCAGTTAAAGAAGCTAAAAGTTATCTTGATCTTTTCTTCTATACTACAATGATATCCTCAAGTACAACCGTAGAAATGCTTATGTACTGTAGTAGACATAGCGAAAGCCTCTTTGGAGATCATACAAGTGTTTGAAGGTATATGCTAAGTTGAAAGAAGTTAGAGGCCAACCTGTGAGCCTCAAAAAGTTTGTCATCATGCCCCTCATTTATGTAGTTCATAGCAAGGAGCCGATTCTGTCCAAAAGAATGTCCCAAAGTGAAGAAGAAATAGGATTTATAGTACAAAATCCATTCGGCAGATAAGAATCAGCAAAGAACATATTAACAGGAAACCAAAACATCACTCAGTTTCATGAATGAAGTCAACAACTTTAAATCAGTTGCTTGTCGTTTTTTTTATATTTCTTTACTTCCTCTAGGCTCTGAATACCTTGAGGAAGGGCCTAGAAGGGAGTAGCATAACATTAGACTTAGATGCTATGACGAAAAGTCCATACAATCACTAGATAATTAGGGTATGAAGGCTCCTTTGACCCAAAAAAAACTTAACTTTCACATCAATTTGAAAATCTAAATAAGCTTAACTTTAGGCAAAGTTAGATATATGCAAAAACAAGTACGTTGTAAGATGAAAGCCCACAAGGAAGATAGCTACTGTGCATATCCTCAATTCTCATGACAAGAGCAACTAACTCAGTATTTATTTCACATGCTTCTCTACCATCACAAACGGATGTGAGAAACACATAAAGGTATTCTCAGCATTCTGCAGTAGAACCACGCTTTGTTCAGTCATTCTGAAGTTTTAGAAAAAAAACACAGATTTTCAAAGGTGGCATGGAAATAGCCCAACAGGCAGTCAATTATTAAAGAAAACTTTGACTGATGCAATTCTGGATCAATCTCAGATCAACGAATCTTCAATAATGTTTAAAGGTTGGCAATGTAAACACAGTTAAGGAAATTAATCAACAATCGATAATTCAAACCAACTTGAAGAGATCAATTGCCCAATAACAGAAGAGGTCGTGAATGGAAACTGGACCTCTTCATGCACCCTTTTTCCTTTACATTTGAATTTTGTATTCTCTCACTGATTACAGGCTTCATGACAACAACTAACCCATTACAAGGTTAGGGACAGGAGGAATATCTTGAAAAAAATGATGAGTCAGACAATGTATCTAAGGAGATACAAACAGAAATGAGTAGTACACCTCTCCACCCACATAAAATCATAGGAAAGAATAAACATTTGCTCAACAAACATTCCCAGATCTAAATAATCCATGTATCAGTGTTTCGAGACAAGCAAACAGAAGAGCTTAACAATGTTACAAAAGAATCAAAACTATGCTGTGAAAAGAACACTACAGAACTACTTCAGGCGAATCAAACCTTGAACAAAACAAGGCATGCCATCCCCAAAAAAGATGCAATGAAGAATGATCAAATAATCTATTGTAAAAGCAGACTACCATACAATATATAAAGACAAACATTACCTGGCCAGCATTCCGAGAATCAGGATCTATTTTGAGGCATTGCTCATAGGCATTAATTGCCATTGTTATATTGCCAGCATCTCGATAAAGAACCCCTATATACAAATGATATCAGATAACTCTGTTGTATTGAACAGTGGAGGCACACAGACAACTCGAATTAAGCTTTTACAAGAACATGCATTAAGTATTAAAAACAACACTGATTATTGCAACAGCCCTTGAAGGACTGAAATCTCTCCACAAAGGACTAATTTATTTAAAGCAACCAAGGAAAAGCAAGGCGTCAAAATGAGCTATGAATTGCATTTTCATACAAGTGCTACCAAATAATTCTAATGATTTGCACCAAGCAAAATAGAAAAACTCTCATGATTTGCAGCTTTGCAGCTGCTAACTCCAGAATACTTTTGACATCCCATGTAGACTTTCCATCAATATATTAGCCTTTTCACAGCAACTTAACCATTCAATCCAGCCTTTCAAGATTAAACATGCTTTCGTTAAAAGTTTGATAATCAAAAAATAAAATAGGACAAGCTTAGCAAAGAAAAAGAATAATAAACAGGACAACACCATCAAGTGGACTTTCCAAAAAGGAAAAGTAAGGGCAACTGATGCTATTAATAATTATGGAGCCACATAATATTCTTTACGATATTTAGAATGAATATCAGCTATGACACAACATCAATTGTCTAACTTGCAATACTATTCAGTAATCACGAAGGAGACAGCTTGTTTTTACAGTGCTGACCTAGGTTATTGTATGCCTCAGCATATGTTGGATTAGCAATAATAGCTTTTTCAATCATGCTAGCAGCTGCATCCATTTTACCCTGCCAGAGAAAAGAAGAGGAGAAGGCAGAGTAGAAAGAAGAAGAAAGTCAGAGGTAGCTCAAGCAAACTTATTCGTATATTTCTCAGCTATGAATCATCACAAACCTGAACCGTGTAGACGACACCCAGATTGTTTAATGACTGAGAAAAATTAGGCTTGATTGATAAAGCTAGCTGTGAAATGAGAGTAAACAACTATGTCAGCAGTATAAATAATGGTTGACCAAATCGGTAAACTTTCAGTAATCACTGGTGAAAAGCTCTGCCTGATAACATTCTACGGCTTTATCAAGATTGTCACGATCTTTGTAGATAACACCCAAATTGTTGCATGCCTCGGCACAGTGTGGATTGAAATGGAAAGCAAGTTCATAAAACACAATTGCCTGCAAATGCAAACGAAGCATTATTGTCTCTCCGAGGTCCTATAGTACTCCCAGAAAACAGCAATTACAGATTCAAATTTCCACTCCAATAATGAGGTGTATTCCCAAAAATAGCATCATTATGGTGCAAATATGGACCCTTGGATAAGCTTGAAACCATGCTGCAAAAGAAATGATTTTAAGAGGCCCGGTGGTATATTCTCCAAATGTTCAAGGATTTTGAGCATGGTAAGGAGCATGGACTTGCAATTAAATGGGCCAAGGAATTCTCTTCGATAACTTTTTTTTTCGGGCAAAACAAAACACATTTCCTTCAAGAAGGCACCAAGGAGATCCTCTCTGCTTACAGAATCATCTACAAGACAATGAATCCACTAAGTCTATTACATCATTTACATCCAGATTTGGGTGCTAACCAAACAACTAGTTCAACAATTTACACTATCTCTCAGTTAAAATTGTTGAAATATAGCTAATGGTATTCCTAAATTATTGCCATCTTCTAAGTTTTCAAACTTAGTGATTTGACATTCTCAAGGTAAACTTACAGACCATGACATTACAAATTTCTAATTTGAAGTATGAATAAGAATAACTTAAACAACTTTTAATACATAAAAGTCACACTAAAATGGTTTTCATGAGGAAGCGTCTTGAAATGTATGTTAATGTGAAGTTGCCGAGAAGACTTCTACTCACCACAGGCTATTGTAAACAAAATTTCATTCTTGCAACATGGAATATTTGCTTTCAATTGAATTTTTTTTCTACTCAACATTAACTATTTTCAGAATCTAAATGATCGCTGTAAAACAAATAGATGTCCGAAAACAGTTGCTCAAGGATTCCAGACGAAAAGCTTTCCCATCTTTTATTAGGAGAAAGAAGACAATTTAGATGGGAACATAAGGCCAAAAATCATCTTCGATGTATCACTTACCATATCAAACTTCAGCATTTCACCATAAGCGACACCGAGATTATACATGGCATCCGCATAGTGCCAATTATAGTACAAAGCCTTTTTGTAATATGCCACACCTTGGTTTATGTCTCCTTCCAATTTTACCTGTATGAACAAAACAAAATCTGAAATCATGTTATTAATCCAATAAATTATACAATCACATTGAGTGCAAGTCTTCAACCAACTTTTAAATGATATCACGATTGTGAAACTGGCAAAGCATGCTCAGTTTTCTTAGATTCAAGTTCAAGGATTGTATTTGATCAACATATAGCAGTTGAAAATGTTCACGGGCTAATAAACTAATAGCATCTACTGGGGAGATTTATCCTTATTCAGTGCAACTCTTTTCTATCTCCAACAAATTCGTTTTCTAAGCAAATCAACAGGCAAAGAAATAACAACACATTTAGGTGAAATCATAAAAGACCAATTTACCTTTATCACCAGGGCAATTCAATTGTCTAGAAACATATATATATAAGTGTCTACAATGTCTTATTTAAGAGTATTTTCCACACCCTTCAATTGCCTCCATCCAAATTGTCAGTTCATCTCATATATGTAACAGCAAGTTCAATTGACTCAAGGAAATTGCAATTGCCTATAGTAACAGGGACAGAACTGAGATTTTTGGACAGTGGGTGCAATAAAACATTCAGCCACAACCAACCTATTCTAAGAAAACCTTCAATGAATCAATGGTCATAGCAAGTTATTCTGTCCAGAGAGGATAAGAACTTAAATCCAGCACCGTAACTCCAAAGAGATTTGGCGAAGCAAAACGGAATTCCTATATTTCGTTATTTCCAATATTAGGCCTTCAAGAGTCCAGGTTTGTGAGAGATATGGTCACTATTAGTAATTGGGTTGGACAAGACCCCCCCCTCTCATCCTTTTCATTCTAACACAAAATGCAAGCTCAGGTGACTCAATGAATGCCCTGAGTAACAAATCATGTACCAATAATCAACAGTGATCGGACCCTTTTTAGCCAATCCAATCATTGAAAGGACTCTCTAATAAATCATGAGGCTTGCATTGAATTACTGTCCAAAGGGAATACAACAGCCACCACAACTTCAAGTTCATCGACAAATATAAAATTTCCATGCCAGGAAAATGTACAAGTAATCACCTTTGTCCCTAAATCTGTCAAAGCTATTGCCATATTGTTTTTTGCAATCTCAAAATTTGGAGACACAGCGAGACATCTGTTACAAAGAAACCATGCAAGGAAAGCTTCAGCAAAAGAATTGCTCTGAACTGAAAACACAACGATAGATCCAACTGCCATCGGTTGCCAACAGCAAATACCTCTCATAGCAGGCAATAGCTGACTCCAAGTCACCACGGTTCTTGTATATGACCCCCATGTTGCAATATGCTTCTGCATACAAAGGCCTCTCCAGAGCAGCCTTCTCATAACAATTAAGGGCCGTGTCATATTGCATCATTTCAGAGTAGACAACACCGAGGTTATAATATGCGGGCTGCATGCAAATAAAAGTTTGTGAGCAAGAGAAATTATGAGTACACTTGTGGTTAACAATGCAGAATAAGGAAAAGAGAATAGTGAAGAATGACATCTTACAGCATAGTGGGGATCAATTTTAAGAGCTTCATAATACTTCTGAATCCCTTCCTGGGTGTTACCACCAAGCTTTAAGCTGGTCCCAATGTCTGTTAGCACAATAGCTAAGCACTCTGCAGCAGGCTTGTATGAAGGATCCGCTCTGAGAGCCTTCTGATATGACTACACATCCAATCAGAAATTTCTGCATCAGTGATGTCGAACTACAGATGATAGAAAGCGACAAGATCCATAATAGAAAAGAAATTTTAAAAAAATCTGGATTAGAATGACGAGAAATAGGGAAGAAGAATAAAAGCTAGAAAACAGAAGCTTGTAATTAACCAAGCTAACTCAATTTAAGGAAGGCTGAAAGGTGGCTCCACAAACTTGTCCAATACACCCAAATTAGTACCAGTCAGCGTAAGATTGATACCTTCAAAAGTTAGCAAGACAGGGCTCAAGCAGGTGCATGTGAATTTTAGAAGCCATGCACAAGGAGAAAGAATCGACAAATTACAAATTCAGCCCACCGATATCAGTCCATCCTACATTAGTGAGTACGATATTTCTAATATTTCAAAACCTCTGGTGTCATATTTATCGTTATCGAGCAAAATCAGTGGCACCACGTATCCATGGCTTATTAATTGATTATATAAAGCCTTTTCTTTCCTTTCCATAAGCAGGGATATAGGAACACTAACTTGGATACGCGGCAAAGGAAACAATCACTTCACTACTACAGCACCAGGGTAACAAAAGCTGACACAAGCAAGACATCTGCACTAAAACCTAAAACTGGATCCGAGCAAAGAGTCAAAATCAGAAACCTAACCTGAGCCAAACTAATTGAATCCGAGTAATCATGTCAATGAGAATCCATAAACCAACCTGACCCATGTGCCCCATAATGAACTGAAACACATGGAGCCTGAATCTGAGATACAAGCGAATCTGAACAACCCAAGGCTAGATTAAATCTCTTTTTACACCCTTTTCTTATTATAATTTTCCTCTAAATGTGTTTTTGTACTACAAAATATCTCATGCATTAAGTTCAAACTTTAAGGTTACATCATGTCGACGGCAAATTACCTTTGATCCTTCTCAATCTTGGTTCTTTGGTGCAAACAGAATTAAATTTTGAAAATGAAGATGCATGATCTCTCATCTCATTATGCACATGAATTACAGCAACAATCTTTAATTGATTACAGTATCTATTTAATACTCATGAATCTATCTGTTTGAATCTTTAACAACAGTCTGTCTACCGTGTTTAGTTTAACTATTTCTTGAAAAACCATTTATAAGCATTTGCATCCTAAAAATACAAAATCAGAATTATGCTTTGCTGCTTTAAATCAATCATACAAATTCAGTTGTTTTGCAAGAGTTCGATTTCTTCATGAATACTTGAAATGAATGTGTCTAGTATTACCGTATTTAAAATTTTTCCCTAACATTTCCCATGGAAAAGATATCGTCAGGATCATAATCCAACTTGAACCAATTAAAAGTATACGGTTCAGATAGATCAACCCTTTAGCTAAACCTTAGTTGATCTGACAAAACTTGGAAACATCTGGAGCAAAGACAGATTGACTGGGAATCAATTGCAACCATCAAATGACCAAATCTATCTAGCATAACTCAAAACCAAATAATTCATATCCAAAACTGTCCTGTATCCAAATAAGCAGAGACTGAAATCACTCAAATACAAAAGCAGATCTATATACCCAAGATCATTCAATCCTAAACCAACCCAACTCACTTTGATTGCCACCTTTATTTTGCACACTATTACACATACTTCAATGAAATCTTTGTATATCAGGATAATTGACAAACGAATCAAGTATTCACACAAATGGGAAGAATGCAACAATAAGAAAGGAACTGCTCCCGAGGTGAAAGAAGAAAGGTGGGAAACAAGGTCAAAATCAAAAGCACGGAAAGGAGCAAACTTTACAGCAAGCTAACACTAGTCTGTAAGTGTGTATGTTTCAGATACAGGACACAGAACCAAAATGGGAATATTGAGAGAACGGAGAAATCTGAGATGCAGCAAAAGATGATTTATTCCACCATATTCGAAGATGCTATAAATTACTGCTATAGCTAACAACTGTAAACAAGTTAGCAATCCTGGTCCAGTACAATGTTTACTGTTCCATCTTAGTTGAAATACAAAAACAGAAATAAATTGTTCGGCAGTCGAATAGCATTAACATATTTACAAAGACCTAACAAATGACATAGTACATATAATCAGCATACTTTTCTCAGACATGTATGCAAATGGGCAAAGCTGCAGTAACAACTTTATTCGATAATGTCCAAACCCTTCACTTCTGAATACCATAAAGCAATGCTTATCGTCTAGCAATTGGGTTTTTTTCTCCTCATAGCAAAAGACAACGAAATGATTGAAGAGTGATTCACAATGACAAATATCTTAGATTTGAGCAAATACTAAAGCGCAGATGTCTCTGCAATATGTCTAGCAGAACTACCTAAGCATGCAACCTACACGAAACTAATGGAAAAATAACTCCCAGCATACATTACACAGAACAGCTGCAAAAATGGCAGGGAAGGAACAGTTAATTGCATTCTTTGATGCAAGTGATACTACATTAAGACAAAACAATTTCCATCACAAATCACACAACTGCAACAATGAAAGGGATGGAACAATTACTTGCATACCTCCGCAGCCTCCATGAGGCGGCCCTCGTCCTTGTACAGTATGCCACAGTGGGTCAGGGCACAAGCATTCTGCTGATCCAACCTTATGGCTTCTGCAAAGCTATCAAAAGCGAGCCTCCCCATATTCTGCATCTGCAGGCATATGCCTTTGCCAATGTAAGCCTCCACGTTTGCACTATCCTTTTCCAATAAACTCTCATACAATGCAAGAGCATCTGCAAACTTATTCCTGCTTCGAAGGATGTTGGCATAAGAGAGGGCATCCTTCCCTTCGAATGTCTTCTTCGGTGAAGCGCCAGAAATGGTTGTGTCAGTAGCAGGAGAAGAATCGGATGCTTTCAGGAAACCATTTTCAGCAATTAAATCCTTTCCTCCCCCATTACCAGCATCCTTTTCTGTCCACGCCATCTATCATACGACTTTGCGTCCACTTTTCCTGAGCGAAAGTGTCAAAAAGCAAAACCAGAACAAAAATGACTCCTCTCTGAAAACATGCCAGAGGCAATAACTAGCCATCCATCATTTTGAAACCAAAAAACGTTTGAAATATGCACAGTCCAAATGACGAACTCCACACAGCTCAAAAATCAAACAGCTTAACTTCAGCTCAAGCTTTCTCTCGTTACCTTGACCCCACCTCATTCGATGCTCATGTCTGCCCACTCAGACGACAACTACGACTTAAGAAAAAAAACCCTAACAGAGACAAGGCGAGTATTTAAAAGAAACAACGCCCTCCAAGGCTCCCAAAGCCGTGCATTCAGCACACCAAGGTGATTTTCACCACAGACCCGCGACGAGACCTGCCTGCAATCCCACAAACGATCACAACCCGGACCTCGAAAACGCCAAAAGCACCGACATTGGCGCGCACCCACGTACCGAGAGGGAGAGATTAGGGATTCGAACCTCACATTCAGTGAAAAGGAGCTCGGAACGCGCGCTAAAACACGGCGCAGCTCCCTACGCCGGAGTAAAGCGATGACGGGTCACGATCAGAAACCGAAATTTCCGACCGGGTAACTCCGGCAAGCCTCGCCAACCACGCTCTCTTCACTGAGAGGAGGAGGAGAAGGAGGAGCCCACGACGAAGAAGAAGAAGGAAGTAGCCGCAGCCTCGGAGGGTTTGCGGGGGGTTTTGCAGAGCCTCTCTCTCCGACACTCACGGTGGGCTCGATTCAAAACCAACCCGCCGCGAGAGAGAGAGAGAGAGAGAGAGACGGTCGGTCCTGTCCGTTCGTTGATTACAACATTTCGCAGTTCGCAGGGACGATGATGCTTGCTTTTGCTGCCCTTTTTCCCTTGTTTTGCACCCCCATTTGGCCATTTTGTACCCCCCCCATTGAACGTACCGGGAAGGTGTCCTTTTACTCCTTACTCGCTAAGTTCCAACTAGTCCTTTTTTACTAGCGCACGGTGAATCCTTCAGTAATTTCTTTTGTACCACATAGCATTGTTGATTGATTTGATACCGATTTGGATAAAATATGAATCGGGACATATGAGTTGTGTCGCACCAGTTCCCCGTCTCTACTGATGAATTCGATTACCGTTGCCGATTATGCTTCGAAATATTCCGTACAATAAAAGTACCTTGAAGATATTTTTCGTGTCGCTTTTGACACTCGCAGTAGCCTATGCTTAGAGTGTCTCGAATCGCTTCAATGACTAGCCTCCGACCCACATTTTCGATCTTATTGTAGTACTACTACTACTTATTGTTGCTCGGTCTCAGCCTGCACCAGTAGATCAAATTAGAATCAACTGGACTTGACTTGAGCCAATTCGATCGACCCCGAGTTATTATCAGTTTGTCCACAATTGCCCCTTTAAGTCTTTGGTTGTTGTTGATCATGCCAGAAATGACAATTGCCAATCAATCCCATACTGTCATCAATCGATCTTCATATAGTTCATTCGATCAAAAGACATCATTGGTCGGTCCTAGATAATTCTCGATTTACAAGGGATGAGTGCCAACTAAACCTAATCATAAGTCTAGCGATCCCCAGGCTCGCCCAGGCCACACGGGTGCAAGTGGTACTTGGAGCGGACTCGGGTAAAGGTAATTTAATTACAAAAGCCCCGCCCGGTCCAAAAATTTCAAACATAAAGTTTTTATCATGGATAGGCTTGGACAACAAATTTAGCCTGACTTAGAGATTCACCCATCGATCACCTTGAGTATCAACAAGTTGTAATAGTCATTGATCTTGAGTCCCTCCCGTTCAAGTCTAGGTCAGCTTGAATTCGGCTTTCCTTTAATTTTTTTTCTTTTGAAAATACGCCAAGCAAGACGATTGATTTTGATGGATTGGTTCCCGTCTTCAAACTTCTGAGGGGGACAAGTTGATATGAAAAGTTCGCCGAAGGACCACAGTTTGAACCAAACCCGAAAGTACAAAAGCGACTGAATATCCTAAGAAGCACGGTAAATTGTAGACCATGATACCGTCATTTTATGGATTAAATTAAGATATACTCGCATCGTTTTTTAAGGCGACTACATTACTCCCCATCACCAAAAACTACCCAATTGCAATCAAACAGATTGCAAAAACCTCAACTCGGGATTGCCGAGGGGAGAGATAGCATGTCACAAGAGCGAGGCTATTGTGCTCTTAATAAGGCGACGATGAAAAACAAATATCCAGTTTCTGTGAACAAAGTTGAAAGTGTAAATCTACCCCTAAGTTAGAACGGTTTAAATCCTTAACTGAATAGAGGGCCCTCAAAAATAAATTGAAGAGCAAGCGTGTTTATACATCATTTTCTTTACGAGCTAATGGATTTCATCATCCACGTATCATCGGATCTTTCATTTATAATAAGTCTTATATAATCTCTGACTATCTAGACTATTAAAAGGACCGTGCATATATGATTAAGACACTAAGGGTGCATTTGTTTCATGAAAAACTTAAGATTTGAAAAATGAACGGTTATATCGCTTAGAAAAAATAGAGAACAAACAAAGTTTTCATCATTAACAACAATTTATACCTAATTATTTTCATGGGTAATGAAAATATTATTCATTAATTTATTTTTGTAAGCGCTACAAATAATTTTTATTGGAAAATATTTTCCAAATCTTGAGCTTCAGTAAAACAAACGCATCCTGAGGATCTTTTTGGTAACCTCGTTTTAAGTGCTGAAATTGAATATTCATCACTTAATGAGATTAAAATTGTTTCATAGTCCTAATTAAAATTAACTAAAAAGACTCGATTAAGTCAAAAGAAATCACGTAAGTAATGGAGTAATTGCTTAACTCATTGAGCAGAATTAATAACAAAAATAAAATATTACTAAATATATTGCTAAAACCTAACGATAAATGATCAGTATTCCATTGGATAGGAAATTTATCACATTCAACCAATAATTTTAAATTGTTATCAAACAACCTTTGGATTATACTTTCAGCACTTAAAACTCAATACTTAAATTTTTCAGCACTTTATTTTTTGTCATGGTTAATACTACGACAAACCCAAAACTGATATATTTGTGACAAATTTACCCAAAACTAATTTTTTACCACAAAAAATCTTAAACCCGTACACCCATAACAAATTTATCCTCCGTTAGATTTTCGTTAAATTTTACCATTAAATTTTTTAGTTAGATGACACATGATAGTTGACAGGTGTACTAGTTCGAGGTTTTGCCCTCCATTTGTCACAAGAGTATAACAGTTTGTAATTTTTCGTGGTATTAATCTAATTTAATGGGGGAAAATTTGTCATAAATGTATCAATTTGAGATTTTTGGTGGTCGAAAAATTAATTTGAAATAAATTAGTCATAGGTGTACCAGTTTAGAGTTTTTCATAATATTAACCCTTTTTATTTTTACCAAACAGTACTACATATTTGTTTATTCTCTGTATTTTTCAGATGTCCATATTTTAGATTGATCTTTTGACTCCCTTTTGGATTGACATGCGCCTTATTTTCCACCATAAAGAAACAGGGATGTTAATAACAATTTATTTGATAATTATCGTTTAGAAATCGTTAACTATGGCGTCATTAAATATACGTATAGTCGATATGAGGTCTAAGTTTGTATAGATAAGCATAAATTGTGAATGCATGCCTTTAAAATTGGCATCATCTGAAGAAGAATCTATCCTTTCTCTTATGGATATAGATAGGGACGTTTAAACCTACATAATCCAATGATGACAATAATAGCTGACCTAATGGAGGACATGAGTTACCAAACAAAGATGGGAGCTAAATAGGAAGGACTTGAAGATTAATGTACAAGTGCTTCATATAAATTAAAGGGTAAATGACATGAATGGTGCATAAACTTTGGTCCAAATGTGCAATGCGGTCTCTGAATTTTAAATATGTTCAATGTGGGCCCTGAACTTTAGTCTAATATACAATGTCATCTCCGAATTTTTAATTTGTTTAATGTAGTCCCTCAACTTTTGGTATATGTTCAATTTAGTTCTTGGATTGTATGAAAATGTTCAATTTAATCGACGCTCCTACTGGCTCGATTCAAAACCAACGCATCGAGAGAGAGAGAGAGGATCATGTCCGTCGTTGATTACAACGTTTCAACAATGCAGGGACGATGCTTTTGCTGCTTTTCCCCGTTTTGCAGCCATTTTTGGCTTTTATACCATTGAATGAACGGGAAAGGCGTCTTTACTCCTTATTTGCTAAGTTCTTCCTTTTTTTTTTCGATGAGATACTTGCTAAATTCCAAGTAGTTTTTTTTAAAGCACGGTGATATCTTTTGTCATTGAACATTTTCAAATAATCTATGGACTAACTTGAACATGTATCAAAGTCTAGAAACCATATTAAATGAATTAAAAGTTCAGGAACGATATTGCTCATTGGACTAAACTTCATGGACCACATTGAACAAATTTTAAATTCAAAACTTCATTACACATTTGGTCAAAGTTCAGGGACCATATGTGCCATTATGCCTAAATTACAATTATCTAGTAAGAAGTGAACATTAAATATAGGTATCAAGAAAAATAGTTAATTAATTGATGGAATGAATATTTCAATGAAGATTAATGGACACTAATTATTTTATTTTACATAAATTTTTGTAAGTTTTTTTTTTATTTTCTTAACATATTTGAGTGGATTCATTGGCCACATGTGCAAGTTATGAATTTGTTTTTATTTTTTGGCAAATAGAATATGCACAGATCCTTGTTAATATTTCGACAACTTTGAATTGGGAGGCATACTTTTTCTAGTTTATTGAACGTGTAACTTCTATTTACGTATAAATGTATGAGCATATATAACGATTTTATAAATGAAAAAGGACTTGCCTGAAACTCAATATCCACTAAATTAGTGATATTGAATATCAACATGTAATGATGTTCCTCTTTTGATCGGTTGGACTAATTAATTTTTTAAAACACAAAGTCCTTTAATTAATGGAAATTACGTTCGGTACGGCCGGATGGAATGGGGTGATGAACATGGAATGAAAAATAATGAATGAAATGGGATGAAACGGAGCGAGAATCTTGATTTCTTTTTTCAGTTTAAGAAAAAATGAAATGGAATAAGGATTTTTGTTTTTGTTTGGTTGTAAGAGAAAACATTACCTCATCGAAATACAGAGAGATTTCAATAAATCTAATTTAGCAACTTAACTATAATTTTTATCGAATGTATAATAATTTAAAAAACATGTTTCTAAATCATGACCAACTAATATAAAAACGTTAATTAATCAACTAACAAATCTAATCATTTGTAATGTTATTTTGTATAGATTATTAAGATTTCTAAAGGTATAACCAATACTATCTATAACTACAAGTATTATTATTCAAGTCATTAATTGCTTATACTTAATGAAAGTTATTAATAATTATTTTACAATCTCATTTTTAATTAACAAACTAATTTTTAAAATCAATTTCCTATTCTTAATTTGGCAAATCTTGGAATGCAACAAGCCTTTCATTAGAAGAAAGAATGCCACTCCACCCCTTTTTCTAATTCTCCACCGAGCTGAGATTGGGAATCAGACCTCAAATGCCCAAGCGAAGTCGTTTTTTCAATCAATTCAGCAGTGAAAATAGTTCCATCCTTGTTGTTAAAGTAATTAAATACTAAATCATGCCTTCATCTTTGAGATTTTGGTGGAACAATTGCCAGAAATATTCTAACACCCACCCACATGCGTAGGTAGGCGTGGAAATATTTAATGGGGAGACAAATAGGGACATGGAAAAATTTGAGCTTAGAATCTCATACTCTGATACCATGTGAGATTTTGATAGAAACATTGCCCGCTGTTTTAAAAACTCAAGCTATTAAATAAATATTTGAAATATTCTAACACATTTAAAAGACTAAGCTTTTAAAACAGTTGACAGTAATTTTTACAAAATCTCACATGGTATCAGTGTAGAAGAACCTAAATTCAAATCTTTCTAGGCCCCACCTCAGACTTAGTGGTCCCACAAAATCTTATACTTGTTAGTATCTCTCTGTGTCGTTGGAGATGGGAGCTTTTGCTTACTATCTTCTAGTGCTTTCATTTTTTTTTGAAAAATATAATTTTAAAAAAAACCACGTATACTAAAGAAAATATAATTAGCGGGCACCAATATGTCAAATATTTATCTTTTTAGTTCGACAAAGCACGAATCTAAGAACTACCTATGAAAGGAGAGTTCTCAAGATTGCACCATAGGGAGAGCAATGGAGAGTTGACAAACGAGTGCAAGTGGGCTTATAAAAGTCACCAACTCCACCTTCTCGATATTTTATCATTTTTCCTCTTTAATGTATACGGATTCCATTATACTCCATTCCTACTTTCTTCAACTTGTATTTCCACAAATTTTTCCTTTCTTTGGACCTTTGGATCCGTTGGTTTTCATGATGCATGAATAGATCCAATTTTCATAATTGTAAGATTTTGATATACTGCTTTAATACGATATATAAAGTTGTGACATTTTATATATTCCTTAAACGATGACGACCTTGCAACCATCGTTTTTTCATTAAATATAAAGAGTTTTTTTTTATGGTCTCTCGAGAGACCGACCCACCATCTTAAAAGAGTTCTATCCTAATACATTTTTGTTGTACCTCGCAAACATTTCAAAGGGTTCCAATGAACGAGTCACCGATCTCCGAGGAACAGATCCTTGGGGATCTGTAGAAGTGCCCACCAGAGAATACGCACTTCAAGCAAAGATTATAGTTGTGCGACGTCGGGGCGAGCTGCAATTCAGAGCTCTGGTGCTGTTGCTCGCAGGATAATGCTCATCAAGCACGAGTTAGCTCAAAGAACCTTCTTTTGTACACGAGGGAAACTCTGGCAGAAAAGCAATATGTGGTGCAAGAGAGAGAGAGAGAGAGAGAGATTTGATAGCCAAGCAGATGCAGGTGCAGAGCCGTGCAATTTCATGGCTCTATCCGGCATTGTGCTGTAGGTAGGAATAAGATTCGAAGTGCTAGTTGGGCTCACACGTTTTTTTTGGGTCAAAAGTGGGTTCACAGTTCGGGTCAACGACTTTCGGTTCATCTTTTTCTACGACACTAGAAGGAGCAAACTTCACGGCAATTCAAGAGCCAATGACGATGCATTCGTCCTAGGTTCGGTCAAACTAAGCAGATCCGCTTTCTGTCGCACAAAGATCTCTTTGGTCGCGAGTTCCCACGGTCTTAGAAAGTCAGTTGATAGAACTTTAGAATGCGTCCTTGAGTGAGGTTTCTCTCTAGTTGGAAGAAAACAAGCAACGAAATTATTACAGGTCCGTACACCAGGCGATGCCCTTTGCCTGCTTAGTCAAGGAGTTCATTGTTTCCCCAATTGAAAAAACGGGGTCGACTGCACAATGATCAAACCTATGCAGTTTCGATAATGCCCTTAAAAGCTACAGCATTCGGCTCCTGAACCATTGTCAACACAATTCCCCTGCCTTCAACCATTGACAAACGAGAAATCCGTCGAAAAGATTGATTCTAGAATGCCAAAGCAAAAAGAGAAAGAGAGAAAGCAAAAAGAGACAATCCCTCTTGCAACACATGCAATGAATCAGTGCTTTGCTATGTACCGTTAAAAGAACGAAAGCGACGTAAAACTAAATAAAGCAACACAGATACAAAGCTCCACTAGTGAGTTGGAGAATGAATGTATGGAAAAGACGTATACTGCTCTCTACCTCTCCTTTGCTAGACTGCTGTTTAGACTCCAGGAGTCGAGCGAAATATTTTGGAGCTTATTGAAGCAACTGCTTCAGAAATCACACTAAATAACTCCATGAATAAGGCTCGCAATCAACAAAGAGATTTTGCCAGAGACAATTTGGTGATGCAGAAATACAACGAACTCCTGAGTGCAAAGGCATACTTCTGTATGTGTTTCGGGCTTAGTGCACAATGAAGTCATCCAGTCTGATGAAGACAGACCAACTGCCGCTATTCATTTACACTAGTATTATGTCCTTCAGTAATTCAACGACAGAGTTACAGTGAGTCTAGACAGCACTTGAAAGGGATGGCCACCTCTAAGAACAGATCGGTTTTAAACCCATCTCTCGCACTGGAATTTGGGAAGAGAAAATATGGGAAAAGAATTACAAAAGATAGGAGATAGAAATCTCCGATTCAATCATTAGAGATATCACATCAATTTGTAGTTCTGGAGCTAGCAAACTCACCTCCCTCTGGATTATGCAATATAACCTCAGACAATAGCACTAGCAGTCAAGGGCTTTAAACATCAAATAAAAAACGGCAACCTGGAGAATGTTTCTTTTCTTTGTTTTTCTTTTCGCTCTTCTTTTGACACACTTGGAAGTGGACTGCGTCGCAATAAACCAAAGAGGAATCCAGAGACCACGACCTCCATAAAGATAAATGCACGCCAAACATTATCTACAAACATTACAAAGAGTCTTCCCTGCATTTCTTTGGCATAATTTGGCAACTGAAGATTCAGTCGGTTCAGACAAGTTGCCATAAAGAATGTTCAAGTATGCGCAGAGACAAATCTAACTTCCAAACGGAATCAGTCATCTGCTTGTCTGAAGCTTAACAACAATCTCCATGATCATCTAGAAGGATGAAATTAAAGGAACACAAAAAAAAATGATCTTCAGAAGATTGACTCGCACCAATGAATTATCCGCCCATTTTAGCATATAGGCATCGACATCACAAACGCAACGTAATCAGAAAGCAAGCACCATACAGACTCTAAACTTGAAGAACCTTGCTTACATTCCTCAGCATGCAGCATTCTATCCAATTGTTTGAAGAAACATTGTACTTTGGGTCTCAAACATTAACGGGGATCTACCAAATCATACCGCCAACATCTGGTAACCTATACCGAATGATGCTAAATGCCATCATCAGGAAAAAACCATGCGGAACCGGCTAAAATCAAGCTATTTCGCCGCCCGAAAGTCACAAAGTCAAACATAGATATCGGCCATGCGCCATTTACTTTACCCTTTTCACTAACCCTTTACAAGACTGTTTTTTTTTTATCAACAAAATCATACTCCTCATGAACCAAGTCCTATAAGACTAACAAGTCCTATAAGACTAAGGCAAACAAAAAGCATTATCTCCACATACGATTGGAGTTCGAGTTCGAGTTCAATTTCAATTCCAATGGCGTTCAATCCAGGAACCCAGTTTGGCGCCAAATGGCGTTCCTCACCTGCCGCAGATCCCTCCCCTTCAAGGTCCTCCCGGCACCTTCGAGCACGGAGAAGGTCGTCCTCGGCGACATGCCGGATCCCCTCGCCACGATCTCGTGGGGCGGGAGCATCTCGTCGTCCTCGAAATCGTTGTCCACCTCGAAGAACCTGCTCCTCCCCTGCTTCGGCATCGCCGCCAGCGGGGCCGGCACGTTCATCGGCGCCGACGACTGCTGGAACTTCCCGCACGGCACCGACTGCGAGTACTCCCTGTCCTGGGCCCCCGGGTGCCGCCGCGGCGCCGTCGGCGGGACCGGCTTCGACGGGGACGACGACGACATGGAGGGGATCACGACGTTGGGCGCCGGCGCCGCCCCCCCTCCGGGCAGCGCGGCGAGGATGCCGTTGCCCTGGAGCTGCCGGGTCAGCAGGTGGCGCCGCCCGCCGCGGGGAGCCCAGAGGGCCGCGTCGGAGGAGGAGGAGGAGAGCGCGGATCGGTGGCGGGCCCTGGGCTCGGGGAAGTCGCCGGAGAAGCAGACCTCGGCCTCGTTGAGCTCGCCGCCGCCGCCGCCGCCGCCGCCGCCTCCACCTCTACCTCCGCCTACCCCGCCGGGGGGGAAGGCGGAGCCGGGAGTGGGCGAGAACGAGAAGGCGCCGAGGAAGCGGTCGCCGGAGGGAGATCGGCGGTGGCGGAAGCCGGTGGGTTCCATCTCGCCGTCACGGGATCGGCGGCATTCGAGGCCAGGGCAGAGGGCGGTTGCTGCGGTGTGGTTATATCGCGGGGGGCGAGGGAGGGAGATGGAAGACGAAGGGGGGGAGGGGGGGTGGGCCGCGCGTGGGAGCGCGTGGGGAGCGGGGGCGCGTGGGCTGGGAGTAGTGGAGAGATTCGCAGTGGGTGGGCTAATGTGGCGACGAGTCGCAGATTGTATAGCAGAGAAGAGGAGAGAGAGGGGAGAGGGATGATTGAAATCCGGCGCAACTCCCTTAAAAAAAACACTAATTTTGGATCAAACTTCAAATCTGTTTCGAAATTTTTTTTATCTAAAAAAAAAATCTCTAATTTAAAAGTCTAATCCAAAATCAGTTTCGAACTTTTTTTGTTGTTTCAGAAAAAATCTCAATTATGTAAAAAAATCATCAAAATTCAATTTATTTTAAAAAATATACCTCGGTGATCTAGTTCCAACTTGACGTGGCACTTTCATGTCCTTAATAAATCCATATCAACAAAGTAACGGGACTCTTTTTTAGACAAATAAAAGTTCGAGGATTTTAGACATAACCATAGGCTAAGGTGAGACAAAGATGCTAGATTGCCTATGGAGCTAGGTATCGCCCTATTACTTTGCTAATGTGGATTTGTTACGACGTGAAAGTGACACGTCGAATTGGGACTAGATCATGGGGGTATATTTTTGAAAATAAATTGACATTTGCCGATTTTTTTTTACATAAAACAAAATTTGGGGCAGATTTGGGACTGAACGTAAAGGCTGTGGCTTTTTCTTAGACAAAAAAAAAGTTTGAAGTAAATTTGGGACTTGACCTAAAGTTTTGGGTTCTATGCAACTTTAACCCGTTACGAATAAACTAAAGTGAAAATTATCCTACTCTAACTTGACAAGTAGCTTGTAGTAATTTTCCAATGTCATGATCACGATAAATCAACATCACATCAATTAGAGAGAATTCGGTCACAGAGAAAGGGGGCAATCGGTGTTGAGTGCCAATCTCAACTCCTTTTATATTAAGCCGCGTGAAGTAAAAAGTTCCACGAGCTATTGATAATAAGTGAGCCAATGTGTACTCTGGAAATTTATACGCATAGACGTCACATTTATGATAAGCGAGAGGTCCCTCTTCCTCGTTGGGTTCAGAATACAAATGTAATGACAAACCCCTTACATATCTACCCACACTTCACAAATATAAGGACTAACATCGAATGGACCTACGGATATAAATATCGGACGTGTGATTTTAATCACAACGCGTGACCCATATAGGTAGGCGTCATGATACCACTGGCCAGCGCCGGCTCAATAATTACCGGGGCATTTTCGTTCCGTACACTGACAGCGAAAAAGTATAGCCACACGAGCAAGTTTTACAGAACGACACGAGTACAATTTTCGCTCCGAGCAAGTAGGAAAAAAAAAAGGACCGCGCAATCTTCTACACCGACGGCTTATTAAAACACAAATCTCAATTATTGTCGGGGTATGATAAAAATCCGAAGTTAGGTGGGAAGGCTTGCACAATTTGCCGCGAGGGGAAAAGGGACCTCGATGCGAACTCCTGAAGACTATAGGGACCTTGAGTGCAAATATTTCCCCCCGCTTTCTCCCGCTTTCTTCCTTTCTCGGCCCCACGTTCCGAAATTGTCCCCGTCGAGACGCCTTATCCGGGCATTAAAGGGCAAGTTTTTACGGGGGGTGGTGGGGGTTTTGTCCCGTACGCCACGAACTCGATGGTGACGACCAATGGCGTCGCGAGTCGCGACACGTTAATTTCTTAGGCGGGGGCATTTTCGGTGTTTGTTTATTTTAATTTTAATTTTAATTTTTGGGTACCGGTTTGTTTATGGGTGTCAGATCAGCTGTCAAATGAAGAATAATTTCGCCTTCTCTCTTTTTTTTTTTTAATCTTTTTTCCTTTTTTTTTTTTTTTTTTTTTTTTATAAATTTTTCCAATTTGCACGGGTAACAGTGGGCCCCCGCGGTGGGGGCCCGCGTGATCGAAATTTGTCGGTGGGGGCCGCGGCTCGGGCTTGCAGCGGGGGCTACACGGGGCACCCTTTGATCTTGACTTTTGTTATTCAAGTCGAAAGCGAAAATCTGCCTTACTTGAATTGTCGTACCATGTACATTTATATAGAGGGTTAATACAATTAAAAAAAAATCTCAAATTAATATATTTATGATAAATTTACTATAAATTAATTATACGTTAAATGACACGTGATAATTGACTGGTGCACCAGTTTGAGGTTATACCCTCCGTTTGTCACAAGTGTACTGATTTATTGATTTTTATGGTCTTAATTCAATTTAACGTAAACTAACGGAGAGTAAATTTGTCACAGATGTACCAGTTTAGGGCTTTTGGTAGTTAAAAAATTAGTTTGAGGTATATTTGTCAAAAATGTACTGATTTGAGTGTTTTGTATGTATCGATTTTGGGTTTTTCGTTATATTAACCCTTATGTATATTTGCAATAAATGCAGACCCAACTTGGGTTGGGCTCTATGCGGATTGTGTCTAAGGCCGAGTCGAAAGAAACATGGCGGCCTCCATGTTTGAGTCCGGTCAAGTATTAGTGGAGACCCGAGAAGAACCGAGCAGTAGACGCTATTGCTTTTTGACATGATTTGTTTAAGTTGAAAATGAAAATCGGTTTACTTTAATTTATGTATAATGTACATTATATTTGCAATAAATGCAGAGTACTAAAACAGTACAATTAATATGTGAAAGTTCCAAATAGTACAATCCATAATTTTTTAATATTTTCTCTTTTATATAGTTGATGGAGGAAGGCACCTAACGCTATATGGAGTCAGCTTGATAGGAAATACTAATTTTTTTTAAATAATTTTTTTAATATCTTCTTTTTCTTTCTTTTTTTTTCCCTCTTCTCGTTCTTCCTTTCTTCGCAAGTGCAGTCCCCATGGGCACACCCGTGAACAACTCCGCGACCGCAACCAAGAGCCTGCAACCACCACCCATGTCGTCACTGTCTCTATCTCATATCGAGATCTCAAACTAAATTTGACGGAAAATCTCGCAAAATTCGAAACACCAAAGCACAAATTCAATGTCAAATGGAAACAAAAAATTGGAAAAAAATGAGTATGGTTAACACCATGAAAAACCCTAAACTGATACTCATGTGACAAATTTACCTCAAATTAACTACAAACTAGTACATCAATAACAATTTTACTCTCACTTAATTTTCATTAAATTTTACCGTCAAATTTTTAAGTTATATGTCACGGGACAATTGACAGGTGTATAGTTTGGTTTTACCCTCCGTTTATCACAAGTGCAATCAATTTGTCATTTTTTGTTGTATTAATTCAATTTAACGAAGAGTTAATTTTTCATAAATATACCAGTTTAGGGTTTTTGGTGGTAAACAAATTAGTTTTGGGTAAATTTGTCACAGGTGTACCGGTTTAGTATTTTTTGTGATAAAAAAATTAGTTTAGGATAAATTTGTCATAGAAACATCAGTTTGGAGTTTTCCGTACTATTAATCCAAAAAAGTATACGTTCGAGAGAGGGGGTGGGGGGTGGGGAGAGGGGGCCGGTGTACCTTGGATGTAGGAGAGAGAAGAGATCTTATGGCACTTGGATTGCTTCAAGAGCAATGTGATTTAGAAAGTATTTGTTTCGCGAAAAAATGAATAATTTGAAAAATATTTATTTAAAAATGATCTCTCGTATCGTCAGCAAAAATAAATGAATGAAAAATAATTTCATCGTCTATGATTATGTTTAGACACAAATTGTTGTGATAATGAAATATTATTCATTGACTAATTATTTCAAGTAGTTATTTTTAGAACAATGTACTGTACATCATTCATTTTTTGTGAAACAAACGGAGCCTTAGATAAAGATAAGATAGCGAGTAAGAAGCATCACAAACTTGTTTCACCGGAATTTGACTTTGCGACAAAATATCTTTCACAAAAAGTAGTTCTTCAATTTTTATTAAAGGAGACGGGTTTTATAGCGATTTCGGACAGAAAATATCGCAGGTAGATAAGAAAATCGATAACTTCACTTTAAACATAACTGAACGTATACACATTGTGTCGGAATTCAATCTATGACAAAGTCTGAGAACGCAATCGCTTCAAATGGAATTGAACGTATACAACTATACTAGAATTTAATCGACAACGAAACTTGAGAATGTAAATATGCAACGCTAGAATTTAATTGATGATGAGACATCAAGGATACACAGCAAAGATAGACACCGGAATTTAATCAACGACACAAATCTGGAAACTATAACTAAGAAATACGTTGGAATTTAATCAACGACGCGAATATAGAAATATTAACTACAATGTAGGAATTAAAAAATAACATATTTGTTTGTTTGTGCACAGGGGCTCTAAAGAGTATGACGTGACTATTTAAAGCCTATAATCAATAGTTACCAACGAGGGTAACAAATATAGATTGCAAGCAAAGAATATAAAGGGATGTTACAAGTAGTTACCTTACATTAACTCTGTTACTTTGACAGTTTTTTCGACTCCACTATCTTAATAGTTGTTTTATTCCACTGTGTTGATGATTATTTCTTTAACAATTGCATCCAAAATTGTTAACTCCACTTCTTGTCGATTCCTTCAAGTTGTCGATTCATCAAATTATTGATTCTTAAAATTGTTGATAATTCCATTCACAAATGACCAAACTCTATCTTAGTGACTAAGTCTATTGCATGTCGTTACTAACAAAAAATTGATCATTTTGGTGCAAACAAATGTCCCCTTTGAAAAAATTGAATGATTCATCAATCATTCTTTTCATTTAAATTAGATAATCAATATTCATCATGTGCTCCCTTGTCATTGGCAAATTTGATTTTTTCTTGCCGAATTTTATTTTGGTTGGATTTATCATGTGGCTCATATTTTTGCTAGAAAGGCACGTTTGCGTAAAGTCTTCATGTGACTCTCTATCTCTGTCAGTAATAGCTCATACTTAGACACTCCTGTTGCCAATTGGAATAAATTGGCAAAATTTTGGCCTTTGAATTTTTCTCTAAGATTGAATTTCAATCCACCGAAAGCCAAATTTGTGAATTTTTTCTTTGAGTTTAAAGTAAGACATATATTCTTAGCCCTGTTATATTGAGCCACAACTCATAGATTGTTTCATTATTGTATTGATATATTATGGTCAAATCAGTAATTGATACTTCATATGCCGTTCTATATAATCAAAAGTAAAATTGTCTTTCCATCTCAACCAAAGTATGAATTGAATTAGGAGATAAATTCGTAAAGCAAGTAAAGGCAGTTTTTGATAAAGACAAATGAAACAACCTAAGTCTCAAGAATTCATTTGTTCTCGTCTCTCCACATTGGGCAATAAATTGACCAATGTGCTTGATGGTCGATCGATCATCTTTGTCAGTGAAAACAACAAAATTAGGAGTTTTGAATTTTCTTGGGTAAGTTATAGTGTCCACCCAATCAGGATGTCGCTTTCTACATACTAACTTGATCATTCCTTTGTTGACACCTGATTGTTGTAATACGAGTTCAGCCACTTGATCAGGATTCACAAGTTGACACTCTTCCTACCACCTAGGTTCAGATGGATAGGTCGATAGGCTTGACCTTCCTACCTCTTAGGTTCAGGGTAGATTGAATTTTCAGGACGGTTCGTGTCATCTCTCCTATACTTATAGAATTGGAGTGTAAGATTTGTTGGTACCGAGGCTTAGGTTGTGACCTTTTTGGATTTAGATTTTATGGGACGTTGTGGAGGCATTTGATAGTTTTTAGCCCATTGTTTTGTCTAAACACTAACGTGCACGATTCATTCTGGGTCCAGGCGATTATAGATTCTGAATTAATGACGCTTGCTCTGCTACATAAAATTAATGAAAGGCAAGCAAGTAGAAGTGGAGCTGCCGGCTTCGAGAATGACAAACAATGCACCTTGGCCCAATTTATAAAGGTGAAGCCACCCTCTTATGATATAAAACCCAATTCTATTATAATTGGGCGTTGGATCATAGGGATAGAGGGGATCTTCAGGGTGGAAAGAGTCTTTGATGATTGTACAGTTGACTTTACAGATCACTACTTAGAAGGACTTGACTAGCTTTTGGGGGCCATAATGTAACTACCTCGTGGAAAGATTTTGTGAAGACTTTTTACACCTAGTTTTTCCCGCAATCATTTCAAGCGAAAATGAGGGGCCGGTTTCATGTATCCATCTCAGGGTAATTCTACAGTTATAGAATATGCTACTCGTTTCAATATCCGAGTAGATTTGCAAAGAATTTCGTGGCTGATAACAAAGAAAAAACCGAGAGCTCTGGAGGAGGGCTTGAGCTAGAGATCCGTTCTAAGCTTTCTTCTCATGTGATGACCAACTGCAAAGAATACACAGAATAAACAGGATACACATCAGCAAAACTCGGGACTAGTGGTGATCAAGAGAGAAGTTCAACTAACATTGCATCCCATCCTTAGTGAGCGAAACAACAACACACTAACGATACATTTAGTTCAATGCAGCTACTTCCACCGCACTGTATAAGCAACCGAAACAACGACAATAATTTGCTATTCTGGCAGTCACCATCATCATCAGAAACAACGGCAACAACATCTTTGTCATCGACAGTAATGAAGAGATTCGGTTCAGTTCATCTGTGTCTTAGCAACAAAACAACATCAATAAACTTCGAATAGAATGTACATTTAGATGAAATATTATCGAAGACTTATCAGTTAGCAGTTACGATCGGAGATGGAGAGCAAGACACATATGAGATTAAGTGTTTAAGAGAGCGAAGACGTGAGAAGAGAACGAAGGACATGGAGACATAAGTTACTAGATTAGTTCTTAGGCTTCACTTGTTTTACAGAAAATGAATTATTTGAAATATATATTTTTTTAAAAACGATTGCGTGTATCGCTTACAAAAATAAATAAATGATGATAATTTTACCGTTCACGAATATGTTTAGTTATAAATTATTATTAATAATGAAAATACTTTTTGTTAACTAATCATTTTCAAGTGGTAAAAGCAAATTCTTTAAAAAATATTTTTAATTTATTTATATTTCACGAAATAATGTAACGAGATTCATTTCTTCCGTGAGGCTTCTCCATCAATCATAGCTGTCCTATTAGCGACGATTTATGCTAGTATTATATTTGTGTGGTTTTATGGTTGAATCGTTCTTAATCACATCACTATTCACACTTTTCATTTTTCATTTTTTTTCATCAATCTTAGACCTCAAGTCCTAATTTTTTTGTTTTTGCTAAAACTTAGGCCTTAAGTCCTTGACTTGCCATGATGTCGAACCTTAAAGTCCCTATCATCTTATGTCAGTGGCTTGTGGGCCTATCTCATGTGAAAATCATGAGATGTGATGCTGATGTCGACCCAATACGGACCTACCTCGGAAAGCGGGATATTAGATCTCTATTTCTCTATACTTTTCACTAAAAATTAATCTTTAATTTTTGTTGAATTGAAGATAGTGACAATTATAATGGAAATTAAATTGCGTAACAAGAATCAAGAACGACTAGACTTACAGGAAAATGAAATACAAATATTGGATTGATGAACTGAAAATGAGAAAATACATAAATTTGCGTTGATGATACGGATCCTTTTACAACAATTCAACACTATAGTCTATTACGAAGAGTAATCGCTTATGATTAATTAACATTCAAATTGATATTTACAATCGCTTATCCACAACTTCAGGCTTCATGATTGTATGTTGACCTCATCTATAAGCGGTTACAACTCCTCAGTCGAGATTGAATCTATCCGTAAATTGATATTTTCATTTTCCAAACCAAGCGCTAGCCTTAAGTGGAGGGAAAAAAACTAATGAAAAGAAAAGGAAAAAATTAAGAAAAATTCAAAAAAACATTAAAGTGTTATTTTTAAAAGTACATGCTAGATAGACCGAATATGCACAAATGTAAAAGATTTAGGACTAAATTGGCAGAACAAAAAAGGATTTATGATTGAATTGACACAATTACAATATGTTTATGATTTTTTTCGTAATTCTCCCATAAATTATATGATCCTTACTTTCTTAATTTCATAATCTCAATGTACAGGACATTTTTAGTAAATGCCACTCAAATCTCGGTCTTATATTCATTAGTCCATGCATAGAAATTTAGTTTTTATTGGTAAATAGGGTGGGATGGGCGAGCAGCGTCAACAACCCCTCTAGGCATTATCGTAGGAACTCCATTGATTGCTGTCGAAATATTCGATTTGACTCATAGTTACTTTTTATTTTGAGCAATCTTATCATCATTGTACCGCCTTGCGAAAGTTGAAGCAAAGTAAAAGTTATCCTAGGCTTAATGCACAAGTTGAATCTACACCACAAACGAGTCAAGATATGCCGACTACGGTTTAAACTTGTGATCAAGAAACTCCAAATCACTTGATAGTAAGTCTGTATTAACTCGACCAACCTCCTTGGTGGAAGCGCATACTTGGAATTCATATTATCTCAGTAATCATAAGGAAATGTCAACAATCTATCAACGTCTTTTTGCACACAATACAAATATTAATACTCGAGCTTCAGGTCAAATCTAGTAATATTGATGAATTAGGGTCAATCTTGTCTTTGACTTTGCAAGATTTAGGTTGAGTGTAACTCATTAACAAATAGAATTACGAAAGTGTAAATTTCTATTTAATGGTAACTGCATGTTAAAATAACATTATAAACAAACGAATGACTCGATTCATTCATATGTATTTTCCAAAACTTTGGATGTGGTTAATTACTAAGTTATCTAATGGAATAAGAATGTCACTTGTTAATACTTTTCTTATGTTAATGGTAGATGTTTAGGCATGGTTAAGTGAAGAAGTAGTAGATAAGACTATTTAGCAAATAGAGCAAATATAAAAAAAACTAAAATTAAATTGGAACCCGACTGATTTGGAGAAATATAAATATTATGCTCCTAAGATAGACGGCAGATGATTTCAAATTTTATTTTTAAATTAGAAAAACAGAATTATGGTAAATATATCTACTAGAAACGCAATTTTTTTTTATAACTAAATAGATGACTTATGATTCTTTCCCACAATTTCATTGGGATTATTGTAATATATCCGTGTATGATGTAATCCTTTATAATTTATTTTACAATTTAAATTTCTTTCGATTTTAGATAAGTATGAAAATATTTCTTGGTTCACAATCGACTCATGAGATATCTCTTTGCGAAACAAAATTTAATAAGTCTAAGTAAATTTGGGCCATGTCAATATGAATTTATCCGTGATAATCATCATTCATTTGCTTAAGAAAATGTTTTGTCAAAATTTATAATGTAATTAATATTGATGTTTATTCAATACTCTAATTTCTTTTTTTCATTCGTCTGGGCAGTGGGCAAGATGTGACGCCCCAAAACGTGAGATGTGACGCGTGTCTTTTAATATTATCAATAATTTGGCTAGCGGAAATCAAAATCCAAATAAGTTTTAAATATGAATATCGCTCAAATTTAGTCAAGATACTTTTGCTTTTTATTAACAACACTTGTTAGGTTTACATATCCAAACAAAAATCATATAATCACAAAAACAAAAGATTGGGTAGGTCGATGGTTGCCTATCTCCATGCTACAATCCACTCCAAAGACGGCCCACACAAAAGTAGACTTTACAATGAGTCGTAGGTGTCGCCGCCTTCATATCAACAAAAATCCCACAACGGCCCAACCAGGTCGCCGTTGAGGTTCATATACTATGCTATAAACCAACAAGGAACCCACTCCGAAAGCCCCACATCAACCCATATAGTAGATATACATCTAGTATAGACTATATCCGCCCTCAGAAAAGCATAACAACGTACTGGCAACCATATTGTCTAGGGAAACCAGTAAACATTGATAGCAGATTGTCCATTCCTACATGTCTAAAAAATAATGGAATAAGCCGAGGCCCAGTAAATGAAATTTCTAGTTTTAAGTTAGGAAAATTAGCTTACCACTTCACCTAGCATAGACAACATGCATGCATAACAAACAGTATGCATAGAAGTCGAATGCATGTTATACATTTTTCCATTTGGATATGCCATACAAATCAAACCACTTCATTATTCCATAATATTTTCATCTAGATGCAAGCATATGATGTGAAACATTCATGCTCATGCGTTAGGTTCATTACTTCATCCTCTCGAACACTCTTGGGGCATCCCGACACACGGGGCATCTCGACTCTCGAGGCATCCCGAAACACTCTTTAGGGCATCTCAACACACGGGGCATTGTTACACACCACTATATGGGCGACGGAATTTATATTATTTTCATGCAACTTATGGCAATCAAGTATTTACATACATATATTATCCTCATACAAGCTATGATATATAACCAAGTATTTGCATGCATATATTATCCTTCTTTTCACATCACATGTCCTTTAGAGAAATGAAGTGTATCATTCGAGTTCAGACTCAAAAGGCTAAAGCCTACTCAAGTCTAAAAAGTACACATGTCCATATTTTGATATAAAACTTTCTTGGTTTAGAAAATACCGATTCTAGATAGGCGAGTCTGAACAGTAGGTTATCGAACTCAGAAAACAAGTTCAAACTCATAAGCAAGTTTAGACTTAGAAATAAGTTTAGACTCTGAAGCAAGTTCAGACTCATAAGCAAATTCAGACTCAGAAATAAGTTCAGATTCAGAAACAAGTTCAGACTTAGAAGCAAATTCAGACTAAGAAACAAGTTTAGATTCAGAAACAAATTCAGATTCAGAAGTAAGTTCAGACTCAAAAGCGAGTTTAGATTCAGAAGCTTATTCAGACTTAGTATGTAAAGTCTGAGCAGTTTCAAAAGAAGACAGAACTAGATTTTGATTGTAAAGTCTGAGCAATTTCAAAAGTAGGCGGAACCAAATTTTCACCGTAAAATCTGAGCAGTTTCAAAAGTATATATAACTAGATTTTTTTACAGTAAAGTCTAAGCAGTTTCAAAGGTATATAGAACCAGATCTTGAGACTAAAATCTACTTATTTTAGAAGTAAACAGAATTATTACTTTGAGTAAAACGATTTTCTACCCTTTTGAACATACATAAAACCAGCAAGAAGAATTCAACAATCACCTCAAAGATAACATTCACACGTTTAAATTTAACCATTCTACTTGCCGATTTCTACCACACTTTAAAGAAACAAATCACCTTCACTTGAACATATACAGAACCAGCAGAACAGATCCAACCATCACCATATCCTCACTATTATCACATATCAGAATAGCATTTCTCAAGTAACTAAGTTAAAAATGTCAGTAGATTTACTTAGTTTAAATCTAAAGTCTTCACTTACCTAGTGCAGAATCTAAACACTCAAAAGTTATAGTTCTCCCGTAGATTTTGAATCGGTTAAAGGTGAGAGTAGAAAGTAAAGAAGGGAGTTACGATTTGAAATAAAATTTCCTTCTGTGTTTACCTAGATAAAAATGAGACAAAGGAATATACGTTGAGGTAGATAAACACCTTGCACTCACAGGTGGCATCTTGTCTTTTCATCATGGTCAGGTTTAAGAAATCAGGAAAGTAGTGGTGGCCAAGGAAAATGATTATTTAGGCTAGGTGTCTAACTAGGGTAGAAGCTTGGCTTAGGAGGACAAATAGCATTCGGTCCAGCTTCTCCTTCAATAGCCATGTGAGAGAAGAAGAGTCCAGAAGAGATATTTTGTGATAATATCTCCCCCCTTTTTCCCTTAAAGGCAAATTAAAATAAAATGGCTAACACAACTTAACCAAAATTAACCAATAATAATAATACCCATTAATTACCAAGATAACGGTAATTTAATTAATACCGCACTATTATTAACATACATATCAATGTTTAGAATTTTGAATACGTCGAGCTCGGAACGATTATGTTCCCGAATCGCGCCTCGCAAATTACGATCTAACAACGATTTCTACGCGTCCGCACAATTACTAACTTAAATGATACTTAGCTTTATTATCTAAGTATCATTTTCGAACATGGAAAATCTCCAATGTCAATTACTTATTATTATGAAATTTCCGCATGTCACACATGACATGGGAGGAGAGAGAGGAGGATCATATTGTGGCTAACAGCCTTGTCAAATGAAGTTGCAGTTTGGGTGGTGGACGACGATTGCCGTGGCCATAGTGTTTCAAATCTTTCAATCATATGATAATAAATAGAGTTAATATCATTAAAAATCTTAAATTGGTATATCCAGATATATTTACTCGAAACTATCTTTTGTCTCACAAAGAATCTGGAACTATTATCCTGACCCAAATTTATTCTCTGTTAGCATTTCATCTGAAATCTCGTTAAAAATGTGGACGTATCATCACACGTGGAAGAAGATTGCAAGACAGACCTAACATGGGAAAGAAAAATCCGACTTGGAAAATTACGTATGTTGACACGTATGCGGTTTAATTATTTTGCATGAAATGCTCACGGAGGGTAGATTTAGGTTAGGGATATCAATTTTGGATTTTTATTAGTATTATCCCTTTTTCTTTTTAGTTACCCATAGATTTTAAAATGATATATTTTTAAAATTATATATTAGAATGTTGAAAAATTTATATCTCTTAATATTCAACATTAATTTTAATGCATTATTACCACTAATATACTTTTTGATAAAGAAAAATCAAAAGGCAATAGGTTACGTTCCATTCAAAATTTGGGAAAAGCCTTTTGGAAAATACCAACATTTTAGATTAAAGGATTTTTGGATTGCAAATAGCGTTTGGTAAAGTGTAATTAAAAAGTGCATTGAGAGTTATTCGGCAAAACGTAACTTGTGAAGGACTTTAGGTATATATTTTAAATAAATAACTAAATAAGAAAATCTATTTACGAATGCCGGCAAGCCAAATCTAGCACCAACAGCCATCCCTTGAGGTCGCATGACCATAAGCGACACGCAATGAGCAGGTGGCCCTTGCTTGGGGTTACACAACCTCAAGCGAGACTTGTCGGCCACATCGCGCGAGGATGCACGATGAAAATGGTGAGGGTAAACTTGCATTGGGCTAAGGGCCTTGGGAGGGCTTTAGAAATGCAACCCATCTCCCAAAAGTTCTCCCAAAAAAGTTGCCAAACACCTTAACATTTGCTAAATGACCTATAGAGCACAAAATCCATTTCCAAAGCCGAATTAAATGCACCCACGTAATGTTGTCAATACATTGCATGGTGATCGATGACCACAATTTGTCGGAATCCGTACATTTTTCATTAAGAAAAATCGAGGCTGTGAATAGTTTACATCCGCTTTGTCACTTAGCTATTCGTTTTGCTTTTACCTAGTGATTTACATGGATCAAGTTACGATGCCGCGATGAGTTTGAGACGTACATAACATGTTTGAAATGTCAGCTTTTTTCTTTAAACATCGGAACAACGTTAACAGGTTGACTCCGGTGATAAGCTTTTAATAAATTAAGTCATATTCTCCTTGACCTTTTAGCTGACACACATAAGTTTAATCCGGTCGGACAATACTATTACCTTAATCCAAATGAATCCGCTTCCAGCTCCAAGCCGTCCTTTTGTCTTTCCCTGGTCTCAGCTTCTTGCTCGCATCCATCGCTGTTGCAGGTGTGCACCATAAAAACCGTAGTTACAAGATAAAACATGGCAAGCCGATCCCTCCCTCGCTCATGTACATCGCACAAATGATCAGAAGAGAACGATGACTCCACAAGGAACGTCGGATGTGATGAGAACCCGAAGGGCGCATAGCTGCATTGTCCTCTGAGAAGAGGATCCGTCAAGCGGAAAATCATCACCGCTTTTCGTCCACGGCATTAAGTTCATCGCCCATAAGATAAAGTACCGCCTTCATTCCGACAGGACCCTGGGGACGACCCTAGTCGACCCCGTCTTGCTCTTGTTACAAGCCACATGTCGCGCGGAAGAAGCCTCTGATTACGATCTCGATAGATATATATTCCTGCTCCTTGTCCTTTGCAAGGGCCGGTAGAAGTATAGTCATCCAAGTGAGTTTGACGGGGGATCATCAATCGGGCGAATGTTTCACGGGCAAACCTGTTAAAGAGATCGCATTATTATCATCCATTGGACCCAATGATTGTTTTTTTTTGGATTAGTATGATGGACTAATAAATTTTGAGCTCAATTCATGTCAACTATTTTAGGGAGTTAAATGGAGCGTTTTGAGGATAATTAGTGGCCTAGAGCGACCTGTTGGTGACTGTCCATATCGGGGTTTAATTGGACAAGGCGCGATTGATTTGGGGGTTTAATGGTGAAATTACGAAATTGTTGGATTAATCTGAATTCGTGGCTGAATTGTCCTTAATTGCGATTGATTTTTGTGATGCCATGCTATGTGCCTAGAGTGGCTAAGGTTGGAGTAGCTTGGCGGGATTTGAGTACATAAGTCCATACCGATTCAATTGCATGATATATATCGTAAATTATGTGACGAGTTTGTGCCATGACCAATTTGGATGATTTGGTTAATTGGGCTCGTGATTCATTGAATTGAACATGTTGTGTTGTGAATTGAATGCTCATTGTGAAACATGTGAGTGCACAAGTGTGAATGTTATAGCTCGAATGTGCATCACGAGCATTGGCACGGCATGAGCATGTACGAATGTGGCCGAATGACATTTGCATTGTGATCACTTAAAATGTCCCGATGCGACACGCGGGTTCGGGATAAAAATTAGTGCTTGTGAATGTGTGATCACAATAAACCTTGATGCGTGTTACGAGGGGTAGTGAACCCGCCCCGAGGAGGCGTGTTACACGGGACGATGCCCGTTTACCGGAAGATGACCAACCCGAGGCGCTTTTATGCGGTAATGTGTCATGAGCCCCAGCGCGCTTAACGCGGGCTTTAGATCGATCTCGAATCGATAGATCCGGCGCGCTTTACGCTGGTTGAACCTCGGCGCGCTTAACGCTGGTCGGAGGAGAAATTGGTAAATGGCGAGTGCGGGCAAGCGAGCCGCATAAGCATCGCATTGTTGAGGCATGACATGAGTGCGAACATGAGCACGTGCATTACATACATCGAGATTAAGTGATATGTATATTTGTATCTGCGATCTAAATGTTTTGGTACAGTTATGATTATATATATAGAATGCCTAATCTGTAGGGACAAGTAAAATTTAGATTTAGGCCCGAGGGCTGGTCGGTTATGTTTTTGAATTGTGTGTCGTTTCGTACATATGGGAGGTGCATGTTAGCACTGGTTTAGGTTTAGGGAATTACTCACTTTGAGATTATTCTCATTGTTGTTTAAAACCATATTTTCGGACCCCCCGACCTTGAGATGCCTACAGTGTACTAGTGCGTTTTGGGATTCCGCATCACGTGGGCGGACACGGAGGCGCTTGCCTCGGTTTGGTAGGGCGGACCTTTTTGACTAGTGCCCCACTATTAGCGATGAGATGAACCCCGAGCCACTTACCCCTTTTTTTCGTTGTAGTGGCATTGATCCGTTTTGATTTTTGATGATCGGGTTGTATATGAATATTGTGTATGGTTTTCCATAGTAATACAAGTGTTTATTTTGTAATCTTGTTCTCGTTTGTGGCTATCCTTAATTTAGTGTTATAGTAAAATCACGGGTGTTTGATTTACTTCCGTATGTGCTTTAAATCTCTGTATTGGGGTTGGGTCGGTGACGTGTCCCTGGGGCGTCGCACTCAAATCGACCATGGCGAGGGGATGTTCGCGTCTTGCCGTGGGGTTCGGGACATGACACACGTAACCTCAAAGCGAGACTTTCGGCCCGCCACGTCGGCGAGGATGCGATGAAAATGGTGAGGGTAAACTTGCATTCGGCTCGAGGCCTTGGGAGGGCTTTAGAAATGCAACCCATCCCCAAAAGTTCTCCCCAAAAAGTTGCCGACCTATTGTCGCGACCTCCCGAAATCGGCCCCGGGGCCTCGGGGGTTTGGCTAATGGATTACTAAGTTAAACCTAGCTCGAGCTCTCCCAAGCCCGTACCAATTCGCGACTTAAGTTTAAATTGCTAACATGCGAATCAATTTCATTTAGGAGTCGCCACTAATCGGTTTACGGTAGGTCGATTAGACACCTAAGTAAAGCACGGGAGAAAAGCTTTACTTCTCACGAACCGTAGATTCAGCAGTGCAGGGGACTTGATTACACAAATCGACTAATTAGTGCCCTTTCGGTACCTAATCTTGTTCAATTCTCCACCTAACGTGTTCATCTTAATTGAGAGTTTCAAAAATTCATTCCTAACCAAGCTAGAGAAAGCAACAATTACTACATTAACCTAACACGATAATCAACTACATGCAAGGTTAAATTAAACGCGCAATCCAAAGTGTGTGAACCAGGTGACATGCAATCACATATGACATTAATCACACAATAGGGCAAGAAAACCCAATCCCAAGACCCAAATGAAAATTCTGATCTTTTTAAAAAAAAAAAAATTGATTTTTGATTTTTTTTTTAAAAATTTGAAACTTTCTTGAAAATTTTTGAATTTTTTTTTGAAATTTTTTTTGGAGTTTCTCTTAAAAAAAATTGAAATTTTTTTCGAAGAAGAAAAAAAATAAAACAAAATAAAACAAAATGAAATTCGGGCTTTCTCTCTTTTTAACAATTTTTTTAATTTTTTTTAAAAATTTTAAATTTTTATATTAAAATAATAAAATACTAAAATAAAAGAATCTGATCCGGTCGGATCTCCACATCCGACCCGGATTGGGACCGACCGGGCGCACCGCCCGGGTCCATAAACGGACCGGGCTCATTTGTTGAGCCGGTTAAAATTTTGCAAATAGTATTTTAAAGAAAGGCCCAGCCCTAAAATTTCTTAAAATAAAGGGCCCAAAGCCCGACAAGAAAATAAAAGAAAACAAACCAGCCCACTTCGCCCCAACCTTGAAGGCCCAATAGCTAATCAAAACCCATGAACCCAACCCGAATTGCTAAAACCTACCGGTTCGCGACCCGGTTATCGGCCCAATGACCCGACTCCGCGCCGCACCCGCGCCCAAGGGTTCGCCTGAGCGCCGGTCGTCGCTCCGACGCGACACCGCCCGACCACCGCTATAAATCTACACGACCTACCGCCACCCGTTATCACCTTCGCCGGCTGAGCCCCGGCGAAGTCCGGCTCTCAACGAGAGCCCCCCCTTTGTGCGTCGACGGTAGCGAATCAGCCGAGCCCCGACGGAGACACAAACGGTATCGGCGAACGCAGACCGACTTCGTTCGTCGGCGACACCCAAAACCTCCACACCCACACCAAGCTTCGAGGAAACGAAGACAAACCAAATCTCATTCTTGCACAACATCAAACAGTTGGCGTGCGCGACAAAACGAAGGGCTCTAGCATCGACCGAGACTCAAACGCTGGCCAAAACTGTCGGCGCTAGACCTACAGAGGAGGAGGAGTATACCCGGGGACGTTGTGGGCCGGAACTCGCGCGAGCTGGACGGCCCGCGGCTCAACCGTCAAACTCGGCAACAGCTACGCAGCAACAGACAGGGAGAAAAAGGGTGGTCGTTACGCTCTATCCGCTCGACGGTGACGAATGAGGGCGAGTCGTGGTAGATCGGACTTCATCCGGTCGCCCTCGTACCGTCGAGCTGGAATCCTTGGGAAAGTCGACCCGGTCAAAACAAACGAGGAAAAAACAGTAAGCTCGGGACCTACCGTGAAGAAAAGGGTTCACCGGGCCTTCGCCGGCCCGCAGTAAGCGCGGTGGTCGTCGACGTGGAACCGTTCGACCTCGGACCTCGCTCTCAGACTTTCTCCTTCGCTCTCTCTCTCGACTCTCGCTCTCTCTCCGTCTGTGGTTTTTTCTCGGTCGGTCTCCCTCTCTTTTAAAATCCAGAGCAGGAGGAAGCTCTGCTGCTCCCCCCCCTCGCCTCGCGACTCTCGATCTCCATTTCCAGCTCAAGGGCCTCGTGGGTCGGTGTGCCTTCCTCAGTTTCGTCGCTCGTCAGCGGTCGCTCTTGCCTCCCGGGACCCATCAGACCCATTTTCCGCTAAGACGACTGCAGGTCTACTTGGTGTAGGCTGGAGACGCTGTGCCGCCCTCGACGCGCCTGCCTCGCCGCTTTGCTGCTTCCGAACGGTCGCTTCCTCTTCCGTGTTCCTGTGGCGTTCTGCCTCCACGACCGGCCTGCTGCTCCTTCCATTTCCAGAATGTTGAAGGCGTTGGGGGAAGAGAGGGATTGCAGGCGCGTCAGTCTGGGGGGAAAGGGAAAGTGGGTCAGCGTTATTCAACGCTGACCTCGTCCTTTCCGCCCTCTCTTTTTTCTTTTTTTCTGTTTTTTTTTTGAATTACTTAATTTCGAAAATAAACAAAGAAAGTGTGCTCTAATAGGCTACATTAATGTAAATGCGCCTAATGTCTGCATGTAATTTAAAGGAAATATTTTTGGTTTATGGATTGAAAATTAAACCTTAATCTTTGCGCGATAAAACTCTAAATAAGGCGAAATTTAGGTGTCAACACCTATAGAGCACAAAATCCATTTCCAAAGCCGAATTAAATGCACCCACGTAATGTTGTCAATACATTGCATGGTGATCGATGACCACAATTTGTCGGAATCCGTACATTTTTCATTAAGAAAAATCGAGGCTGTGAATAGTTTACATCCGCTTTGTCACTTAGCTATTCGTTTTGCTTGCACTTTGGGATTTACATGGATCAAGTCAGGATGGCCTATAAAGCACAAAATCCATTTCTAAAGCCGAACGAAATGCACCCACGTAATGGGGTCAATGCATTGCGTGGTGATCAATGACCACAATTTGTCGGAATTCCTCCATTTTTCATTCAGAAAAATGGAGCCTGTGAATGGTTTATGTCCGCTTTGTCACTTAGCTATTTGTTTTGCTTTTACCTAGTGATTTACATGGATCAAGTTACGATGCCGCGATGAGTTTGAGACGTACATAACATGTTTGAAATGTCAGCTTTTTTCTTTAAACATCGGAACAACGTTAACAGGTTGACTCCGGTGATAAGCTTTTAATAAATTAAGTCATATTCTCCTTGACCTTTTAGCTGACACACATAAGTTTAATCCGGTCGGACAATACTATTACCTTAATCCAAATGAATCCGCTTCCAGCTCCAAGCCGTCCTTTTGTCTTTCCCTGGTCTCAGCTTCTTGCTCGCATCCATCGCTGTTGCAGGCGTGCACCATAAAAACCGTAGTTACAAGATAAAACATGGCAAGCCGATCCCTCCCTCGCTCATGTACATCGCACAAATGATCAGAAGAGAACGATGACTCCACAAGGATCGTCGGATGTGATGAGAACCCGAAGGGCGCATAGCTGCATTGTCCCTCCGAGAAGAGGATCCGTCAAGCGGAAAATCATCACCGCTTTCGTCCACGGCATTAAGTTCATCGCCCATAAGATAAGTCGCCTTCTTCGACGGGACCCTGGAGGACGACCCTAGTCGACGCCGTCTTGCTCTTGTTACAAGCCACAGTAATGCGCAAGCCTTTGATTACGATCTCGATGGATATATATTCCTGCTCCTTGTCCTTTGCAAGGGCCGGTAGAAGTATAGTCATCCAAGAATTCGGGGGATCATCAATCGGGCGAATGTTTCACGGGCAAACCTGAAAGAGATCGCATTATTATCATCCCATGGACCCGATAAATTTTGAGCTCAATTCATGTCAACTATCCTAGGATCACATGAACTTCTAGTGAGATTTCGGTAAGGGCATGCTCCAGTTGCCGAGTATGATTTGGTATCGTTTCAAAGTTTGAAGCTGTACCGAGCTTTGTTGAAGAGATCAGAGAAGGCGAATCATCTGCTAGAAGTTGTAACAATCCGAACTATGTGTATACATTTGATTTAACCCATAAATCTTTTTCAAGAATTGCCTTTTATTACATATTGACTGTTTACTCAGCCCAACGGTTGGTCTGAGGTCAAAAGAGAAAAATAAAAATGTCCTACCAAACAAAAACCGAAGAGGGAGAAGAAGAGCACAAGGTTTTTTTTTTCTTTTTAAGTGAAGTTTTGTTTTTGTGTTTTCACCCAAAGACACAGGAGATTTCATGGAAGGGAAGAGTTAGCGCCTGGGGCCACCAGAATCAAAAGGTTGAGCATTAGGCCCCGCACAACTGTCTCTCTTTTAAGGGTGGATCCGAATCAACTGGGGAACCGAACCGAACCGAACCGGCCTCCACTTCTAGGGAGTACCGGTTCAGTTACTTGTTCCGTGACCATGCAATTGGCGCAGGACTGATTCAGGTCCAGATTTCAAGGAATCGGTTGCATCAGTATTGGAAAGCAAACCGATGAGAAATAGTTTTTAAAAGTACTTTCGTATCCATCGAGAATACAACTATGGTCTTCAATACGAAGAAACCACATAATCACTTAACTAAAATACGTTTTTATTAGTAGAATGGTGCAACTTTTTATATTTTATTATAGTAATTTCATTTTTTACACAAAATAAAAAAGTGGGCTGGGTTCTTAGTAGAACCAGGAACGAACCAAAACCGGTGATTCTAGAACCGGGTACTAACCCATCACTAAACCGATCACTTGTACTCTCTTCTAGTCATGATTCCTTGTAAGATAGCCTCGGTTTTTGTTTAGATCATAGATATGCTATCTAGGACTTGGTGTAAGAAACGAAAGATGTTACGAGACTAAAAATCCGTTTGTTTTCGCGAAAAATGTGATATTTCTATAAAATATTTTTGGAGAAATCATTTTTCAAAAAAATGACTATTTTTCAGTGTTTGGCTAAGATCCGAAAATGAACAAAAAAATATTTTTCGTCGTTTGATAAGGAAAATCTCAATTGGTTGGAAGTTACTAATATGGATACCGGTCGTCCTACGTGGCACGGCCACTTTGACATGGACAATTTTATAATTTAAAAAAATTACAATTTTTAAAATTTTTTTTATTTTCTTTCGTTTCTTTTCCTTCTTCCTCCTCATTTCCCACACTCATTTTCTTTTCCCTCTTTTTTCTCCTTTTTCCAAACAGAGCCTGTTCACTTGATAGAACTAATAAATTAACAATTTCTTTGATCCAGAGACTTCTTTTTACTGTCCAATTGATCAGTTTAATGAGGAAACGGGCATATGTTTTCTGTACTTACAGAAAGTACTCGTTTTGTTGTAAAACAATTTGTACCTGCATAAGACATACACTATATTCTACTATGATAAAAGGTACTTATATTTGTGACATATCTCATACATCATGTAAGATGCAACTTGCCATTTATCACTCTTGTATGAAACATTTGATGATATCACATCATATTCGTACAAATAAATACATTGTTCTTTTGATTTCTGTAATACGAATAGGAACGTGTTTAATGACAAAATCACTTTATATATTACATTGTCCTAATTAAATACACATGTTTTTCTCAGTTATAGAAGAGATGGGATAAACTCGGTATAACATTATTTTTAGATGCTATTACAATAGTCTTGATTCTTTGACATACTTTTTAGAGAAGTGGCAATATATTTCTGTCCTAGTCCATTATTTTTTTTTTTTTTTGGGGAACTTTTGCCATGTATATTACTAATAGACAGGGACGATTGGTTTCCGGTCTGGTCCGGTTCCACCCAGGAACTGGGAAGCGAGACTAGGAGGACCTGTTCCCAGTTTCTGGAACCAAGGATCGAACTGCCTACTCCTGGGACAGGCGACTTCACAATTTCTTCAACTTTTTCTAGCTCCACTATGAAAACCACGGGGAAGATGAACAGTAAAAGAGTGGAATGAAAACAATTATTAACTTCAAGACTTGCATAATGAAAATGCGGCATTCTAAGTATCTTAAAACTTCCTTTGGGCTAAAGTCCTGTGGAGAGCTTTAGAAATGCAATTGGCGGTTTGTATAAGGGCCTTTAAGGCCCAAAGGCTTTGGCAAAGCCAAACTGAACGTACCCTTAGCACTAGTACTATAATATTTTGCAATATTTGCCTGAAAAACCGGTTATGCATGTGAACTTGCATCTATGTAAAGACCAACAACAGAAGAACGAATACGTTCTTTCCGCTAATCTTCACAGATCTCCTACAGAATCCAAACTTCAGTTACTTTGTTGTGTCCTCGGTCTGCCGAGTCATTGAAGCTTAGATTTGGGAAGAAGGTGCTTATAAGATGACTAATTCGTTTTGAACTATAGATTTTAAATTACAAGAGCTTGAAAAGCTTTAACCAACATATACTTTTTTGCAGGAAAAAGTCAAGATGAGCAAGGAGCAGTTGGACAATGTGAAGACCATAGTCGACCCAAATCCAAATATGGATCAAAATGGTCAGTCTGTTGGATATATACAATCCCTTCAGTGGTTTCAACAAGTTTTCTAGTGCTGTCGTATAATTTGAATGTAATTTCATAAAGGACAACTGGGATTTGATCATGAAACTAGATGATTTCCTGGACAAAGAAGCAAATGGAGATCTCATGCGAAATTAGGCCTCCTGATCCAATTAACTTATCCTGTTCCTCCGGATGTTGCAAACCCATATCCCATAGTTTGTGATTGGACTTCTCAACAGTGTATCGACCGAAAGCAGGGTGGCAAAGTCCCCAACCAAGGGAGTGGTTATATTCAGTGTGTCCCCCCCTTGCTCCCGACAATGAAGGGCGTCCAGGAATGGCTAGGAGCGGGTCGAGTCCTCATCACCTGCAGAGCAACAGCTAATGCTGCCGGATTTTATCTATCTACTCGGCAATTCGTCCGGTCACTTTATGGTTACCATTACGCTGGGTCTTGCGTGGATGAAGCTAATGGAGAAAATAATTCTTACAGATCACGTTGTGATGATCTGCAAATTCAGAAGAGGCTTCTAGCTGGTCCTCGGCGAAGTCTGCTCTTGTGTGTATACGCGTTCGTGTGCATTGTAAAAAACAGAGCGACAATAGAAGAGAAAACTCCTCCCTACCTCTCCCAGTCAATGTGAGGTGAAGAAAACTCTGATTTTGTCAGAGGCACGGTTAAAATTGTATCCTTCTATGATCCTTGTGCTGCAATATACATACAGGTTCTTGTTTCCAGCAATGTAGGTGGGTGGTGGAGAAGAGGACATGTTGGGATTATTTTCTTCCCTTTATTTTTCGACCTTCTTCTCTCTCTGGTGAGTAAATCACTTGCATAAGGATGAAATCAACATAAAGATGACTTGTAACGAGTTTATTATTAACAAATGTCATGGAAAATTTTCTAGCGAGATAAATTGCCGAAGATGGTTCATCGAGCCATCTTTTTAAAAATTTCGGGAGTTAAGAATTTTAGTTTGTACTTTGTAAAAATCTTGTCGAATTCGAAGAAAAAACAAAGAGATTATTGGTAGGCTTCATGGGGATGCTACTTATAAGAACTGAAAGTGGCTTTCCCCTGTAAGCAAGATATTTCCACAAATCTCTTAGTTTCCTCGTTTAAAATTATAGCTGCACATTCTAAAAAGAGATAAAACAATAATTTATCATGGCTTCTCTTCCCAATTAAAAACCCATGAAAAAGATGAGAATCACTTTGAAAGGTTGTTAAGATTATTTTAAAAGAGGATCCAAACAAAATCTATCACACATCATTAACTCTCAAAAACGTCTTTAATGATAACAATAGTAATAGTAATAAAATTGTGCGTATAGCCAGACGGTGTAACGAGTAAGTGAAGATTTTTCTTGTAAAAGAGAGGGCAGTAACCACCTCACTAATCTAGATGCACCATTAGATCTGCTATATGTCTTTTGAGAACGCTCACGAAACGGACCGTCACGGGCGCAAGGATCGGTATGCCAAGTGCCAACGAGGGTACCCAGGAAACCGGATAATGTGATATATATACATCCGCTTGAGGGAGGCCAGAGATAGAGAGAGCAGAGCATAGGGAAATACTCTCCAGAGATGATTTCTCTTCATCCGGTTGGTGATTCACGGTGTCCTCCTTAGCTCGTCTCTTGGTGGTTGCTGCCGCCGCTGATGACAGCCGCATCATCGCCGTTGTGCTGCCACTCCTTTGCGCGTCTCTGTTTTTCTGGGCCAGAGAGTTCAAAGCATCCTAATCTCGAGCCTTCAAACTACGCCCAGCACGAATTGTTGCTGTCGGTTCTTTTCGTTCGGTCAGATTTAGCTACCCGTCGAGGCCTGAAACTGATAGGTTATATCTTAAATAGAATCAGAACAATCACACAGATCATAGAAAAAATGACACATGAGTTTACTCATCCCAGAATAGGGTTACGTCCTGCAAAGGGATTTCATTATAATATTTAGGTTTTATAACCACAATCACACGTCATGATGATCTCTTATACGAGTATAATATATAAGACTTAAAATGGGCTTAAAGCCCAAACTTATCTGAATCCCTTTGATTTCATAACAAATAGGTTAGCAAACCTGATGTTGTTTCGGAGGCGCTGCCCTTGAGCCCTCGTCCGCTCACCTAGGAGCGGAACTCTCACCCGTTGTCCGAGCAATGGGACTCCCGACATTCCGTGCGTAGGGGTCACAAGTCATCAGTTCATACTTTGATTTCTCTAAACTTAGGTAGGCATGTCTGATACGAAAAATAAAAGACTCTTAAGTATTCGCTAACTCTAATAGAAGCCACGTCTCTGACTTGGGTACGTTCTTGCTCTGTTTATTATCAAATCGCATCCGCAGATTACGATTACGATCCTAGAAAGCGTGAGTCAAAAAAGCAAAACCCCCTAAAGAAGCGAGATAAGCGCTCTCATCATCCAACCGACGCCCATAAGACTCTCTCCTTCCACCCTCTCTCTCTCTCTCTCTCTCTCTCTCTCTCTCTCTGTTTATTGTATCTTTCGTTGGAAGCCATAGCTGATTTGTTTGATTCACATCCTAGAAAGCTCTCGCCGGTTGTTTGATTTTGCAGACCTCGCTGAGTCATTCGACTGTTCGCAAAGGGTTTTGAAGACCCGTTAGGCTCACCAGAAGCTTCAGCCTCCGTTGAGAAGGGCGGGTCGCAGGGTGGTCGCAAGGCAGCTCGCTCTCTCGGAGGTCGAGACACGTTCTGGTGCTCGAATCGGCGGCCGACCTTCGGGACCGGCACGAGCTCTCGCAACAGCGAGTTCATCCATGTCGGCACATATGTTTACCCTCCCAATTCACTCGAGGCCAAGTAATCTCTTCTCTCTAACCGTGGTGGTTTTTGGTCGCTGAAGTTACGAGAGCTTATCAGTGAGATCAAGTTACGTGTTAGGTCGAGAGTGTAATTTTTTAGCCGGAGAGTAATAGTGTCGCATCGTCAGAAGTAATGATATGACGAAAGAAATTGTATATAATGGAAAGTTTGTTCAATTTGTCAGTCGTATATGCTCTGCGAAATTCCGAGTGGAGATATGAAATGCGTGGGATTTTGCAGGCGACTGATAGCCCTCGCCTCCATCGACTTTCGCTTCCTTCAACTCCATATCGGGACGTTGTAACCACCGCCAACGGCGGCTATTCGTCATTGCCGAGCTGATCAGGAATTTCCCTGCCCGTCCCTGGTTTTGGAGCGCCATTGTTGAAGAGATCAAACAGTGGCCGCGATCAACCCCTTCGCAGATTCTCAAGCCTTCTAGATGGCCGCCGGTATTGGTTTGTTCAAAGCCAATCGGTCGTTGCTGCAGGTAATCTCCTTTTGCTAGATCGAACCGAGTATCTTCTGTTTTAGATGTATGAGTATGAAAGCAGAGGCTGAGAATCTAGTTCTTGCTAGCTTGAAAATCGCACATGCCAGGGCTTACATTCGTGATTCACGACTCGTCTGCGATAGTTTCAGGTTGAACCGGTTTTGATTTCCACTAATTCGTCATCGCGTTGCTCTCTGTCTTAATGCTCACCGATTGTTTGCTGAAATTTTGCGTTTCTAATGAACATAGCCTCAGATCCGACCGAGATGACCTCGTCCGTTTGATTGATTCGCTGTGCTAGTTGCATAGGCTGGATGAATTCTATTGTTAATCATTTTCGAGAATCTCGATTTTAATACGCCTCGCACATTTGCGTGTGTTAAGCTAAGCTCGGTTCTCCAGAAATATTCTGATAATGTCGATGTTCTGATTCACGAAAGTTTGATGGTTACCGCCGGAGAATTCATTAGGAATATAATACTGAAATGAAGAAGTATACCAATCTTGTGTGAGAGCCAATGAGATATCTCCCGCCTACGCGTTCATCTGACAGTATTAGATCACGGATTGTCTTTGCTGAATGTGTCTTCTCTGTGCTACGTGTCGTTTGGGTGAATGCATTTCCAGTATATGCATATACATGCGTTCTGTGTGTATGCATGTGTTCTGGGTGTATATGTCTTTTCTGTGTATGTGCATGACGCTTACTTCCGAATACATGGGTTGTGTGACGCGAATACGTAAGGTAACGGATGAAGAATGACGAGTGAGTTGAGCAAGAGCGAGAGAAAGTCCAATTGAAGGTTTGAAGATGTTGGGGAGAACCGGGGCAACAATTCACCAAGAACCAAGCCCAATTCAGGATCAACATCTCCCCTGCAATTAAGCCGACCGAAATCGACTTAATCCTAACAACAAAAATAATATTCCAGCAATTCAACCTTGCAATAATAAGGAGACGAATGCAACGACGACACTAAGATTTAACAAGTATATATCTTTTTTGTGTATGTACATGACACTTACTTCCGAATACATGGGTTGTGTGATGCGAATACATGAGGTAACGGATGAAGAATGATGAGTGAGTTGAGCAAGAAGAGATGTGAGCTTCCTGAACTTTGAGAGTGAAAAGTGTTTCTGGGTAAAAAGGAATAGGAAGAGAAGATTCGTGCGTTTAGGGGTTAATCGAATTTCATATGGTTTAGGATGCTATCTTTTTCTTGGTTATTTAGGGTTATTTGATCTCCTGCATAGTTCTTCTTGAGATTAAAAAATAAATAAAAACAAAAAGATAGAAATAAACAGAAAAAAATAGAGTAATAATAAAATTATAAAAAAATCGTTATCGTTTGTGTTAAATCTACTTTTAGGGAATAGTTCATCTAAATATCATTAGTGAAGATCTTTAGTAGGAGATTTTTGTTAATCAAAATTAAACTTCGATTTCAATTTTAGGTACTTAGCTCACTGGGTTCATGTCCCGGAGTATAATAATGAGGCGGTGTATATTCTTTCCCCCATTTCTATTGTTCATAATGAGGTCACGTCATATACTTTACCCGACATTGCATCGAGTTATTTTCTGCACTTTATTTTTTAGTTTCCTTTTATAACCGCCTTTGATTTGTTGGTTTCGATTCTTTTATACCGTTTTCCTTGATTGTGATTTGATTATGTCATTTTGCCTAGAGGTCACACATAAAGATCATAGTACACATAAAAATAATGCATGGACACTTAGTTAGAGAAGAACATTTGGGGCTCATAATTGGATAAAAGGTGTGCACGTGAAACTTAGTTGATAATCAATGACACTAGTTATATAACTAATGTAATCAAATCTCCGACAAAGCTGTGCTGTAACAAGTACGCCTTCGCCTGTGCCATTGTGGCCTTCATGACCTCCTCCATTTTGCTTCGGTTATAGTCGGTCCTCTCTCTCTGTCTCTCTCAACAAACCAAAAACCCATTCCCTTGAGAAAGTTGAACCAGATGCACTCAAAAGATCATATATTTGTGCGAATCAATTTTCCATATAATGAATCAATCTTTTGCAACTTAGTTCCGTCACAAAAAAAAGATAATTAAGTTCTATCTTAGCCATTGCATTTTTTGTCTAGTTTTATTACTGATAAAAATGATAGATCTATAGCCAATGATCATCTTTTTAATGTACAGGAACTGAAAAAAAAAAAAACCAAAAGAAGAAAAGAAAAAAGGAATACTTATTTTCGGGCAACATAATCAACTTTTTTTCTCCTTTTATTTATCCAAGCAAGTTAATTTCGGATAAAATCCATGGCACTTATTATTTCTCGTCATTCTTATCTTATAATCATACAAGTTAAATATAATAAATTCAAAGAAAAAAGAGAAGAAGATTGGGCACATAATATTTTTTTTTTCAATTTCTTGTATATGGTTATGATTTATGCGGGAACTTTGTAATGAGAAATAAGTTTTTTTTTTTTTTTTTTTTTTTTTTTTTTTTTAAATTTGGGTAGACATAGAGTGATTAGCGAAGCAATGGTATACTTATAGAAGAACCTGAAGATAGCCGATGTGTAGGTGAAGTCCTGACGGGTATACTACTTTCTATTGGGCCATTTTGCTTGTGCCAGCGTCAGCTAAGCCCCCATGATTGCCCTCTACATCGGCGAGGTCTTCCTAGCCTTCTCCGGCAGCTCCCTCGCCTCCTTCCCTAAGGTATTCACTCATTTTATTTTCTCTTTTTTTCCTAATTTTATAGCATCTTTTTCATTTTTTTTATTTGTTATTAATTTTTGTCTTTTCGATGTTGAACGCGCATTTTTCTTGTTATGCAAAAAATTAAAGTTTGAAGTACGTCATGGTAGATTTCTCATTTAGATAATATGTTGGGAAAAAAATTTCATATTTTGGAAAATGATTTCTGGAGAAAGAAGGAAAAAAAAGGAAAAAAGAAAAAGAAAAAAAATTTATATTTTTGGTAGGAAAACCTTTTTTGTTGACTTATATTAATATCACGAAAAATCTCAAACTGGTAAATGGAAGGTGCAATCCCAAATTGGTATACCCATCAATTGATTTTTTAAAAGGAAACGTTTCAAAATTTATGTTTTGGTAGGAAAGTCATCCAACTCAATAATTTGAGTCATCCAACTCAATAGTTTGAGTAAAATTTAACAGAAACTAACAAAAGTTAAATTTTTTACAAGTGTAAGATAACTTTATTACAAGTGTGCCAGTTTAGAGTTTTTCATGGTATAAATACTATTTAATATAATAGCTAGTAACTCTTTCAAATGCAAAATAGAATGCATACGCGATGATAATGTTCGTTCATTATGTGAATCAAATTCACAACCCTACGAGAGATGAGCAAGCTCTTTACCAATGGGTTATAACGCTTGGTGCCGAGTTTATCTGTTCAAATATTGAAATATTACACCACGCTTACAATGCCGTTTACACTACCTCTCTTGTCGATTTTTGCTATTTGAGGTGTGCATTTTCATTATAATGGATAAACTTGGGGATAAGAATGGCACAAGTGATATAAGTTTCATACGGCGCTCACTTGAGTGTCATAACATTTTTCGACCATTTGAGTGATATAACTTCTTAAAAACGTTCACTTGAGTGCCATAACTTTTAATCAAGTGCCATAATTTTAATAATGTTCACCAAAGTATTGAAAATCCGATGTGGCATGACACTTGTGATGAGCGTTTTTAAAAAAGTTATAACACTCAAGTAATTGATTAAAATGTTATATGACACTCAAATGATCGAAAAAAAAGTTATGCACTCGTATGCTTAGCCTTGATATTAGAATAGGGCATAGGCTTGATCTTAGGGTTCTGCCATGCGTATGTCTCTTTCCTTGCCAGTGAGAAAACATGCTATCCATTCCATCTATTTAGTTGAGTCAATCCTTATAGCATTGAAGTGATTGGAAAAAAAGTTATGGTATTTAATTGAGCACCGTTTGAAAATTATATCACCAATGGTGTCCTTTTCCTTAATACATTTGAGATTTCCTTTTGTTTGGACCAATTGAATGGATCGAACTACATCGAATGACTACTAGAGATGTCCATATCTTGTGACGAAGCCTACTTGGGCGTTATGTCACTAGAGATGCTTGTGAACTCACTCAGAATACTAGTGAGACTAAGGAAAATTTTGTTAATTGCCTGGAGGAATGAGATAGTAAGTAAGAATCATCAAATTTTAATGTGCTTGCAACACTTCTATTCCATCTATGGAACTTCAATTTGGTCGTGTTTCTACCACAAAGAAAGCTTGGGATCTGCTTGCCAATTGTTACCCCACTTCTGACATAAAAAATGTAGAGAAGACTCTTTAAAACTTACAGAAATGGTCTGAGAACACGCAAAACTAATTTGAAAAAGATTGAGATGAACAGTTAAAAGTGTGGGACCGGCTTAGTAAAACTGGCCGGACCATTTAGCACGTCCAGCTTGTTGAAGTTGTGCTGACATGCGAAACGCGACTGACAGGACCAACAAACGGCGACATGGTAGTCATAGGACATGGATGCTGACCTGGTGGATGATGTGGCAGATGACATACTAGGTGACGTGGCGCTTAATTAGTGTGAGTGTTGATGCGATTTGATATAGTAAATACATTTATATGTAATGTGATTTCCAATAATTTAATTTACAATTGAATATCTTTGGATCACTGAAAATAAAAGCAATTTTATATTTCTTCATTGAAATATACGATACAAGTTCATATTATCGGTTCGTAAGCTATCTCGATATCTTGTTACCCAAAAAAATTTAATGAAAGCCCAAGTATCATTAGGTGATGTCAATATGGATTTATTTGTGATATCAGGCATCTTTTTTTTTTTCTTGAAAGTTATTTTTCCTGAAATAAACGAAGCTTTGGAATTGAATCCAATGTGAGGTCTGATTTTCAAATTAATGACGTATGCCAAAGTATATTGTATATTTCTACATGCTTTTTTTTGGGTTTTTCGTAATTTCTCTTAAATTGGAGATTATCTCTCTTTTTTCCAAAGATAAGTAAATTGGGTTATAAAAATTATTGGGCTGATGCCTTAAAAAACCACAAACTAGTACGCTTATGACAAAATTACCTTCCATTAGTTTCCGTTAAATTTTACTGTCAAATTGCTAAGTTGGATGACACGTGGCTATTAACGGATATGCCAGTTTAGGGTTTACCCCATTTACCACTTTGTGATTTTTCATGATATTAATACAATTTAACATAGGGTAAATTTATCACAAGTGTACTTGTTTGGGATTTCTGATAATCAAAAAATTAGTTCGAGATAAATTTATCACAGATGTATAATTTTGGAGATTTTGATGGTTAAAAAATCAGTTTAAAGTAAACTTGTTACGGATATAATAGTTTAGTATTTTTCGTAACATTAATCCAAAATTATTTGAACATTTCTAACTCGAGATCGGTCCTCGCCGTTGCCCGCTCCCCACACGTGCGCTCCCGCTTATTATCGTCTCCCATTTGCAAGTATCAACCTCTCTCTCTCTCTCTCTCTCTCTCGCTGTGAAGAAGAGACATGGCTTGCTGCTCGCAGTTCACGAGCTCCGCCGCCGCCGCCGTATCCGCCCGAGCCCAGGCGCAGCGTCCGCAGCGTCATCTCCTCCTTCCTCCTCTCCTCCAGCCCATCAGCAGGCCCCCGTCCTCGCGCGCGTCCCTCAAGCTCGTTGCTCCGCTGTCTCGCCGTAGAGACCAAACGACGCCGGCCGCCGTCGCCAGGGCCTCGCCGGAGGACGAGCGGGGCGTCGTGCCGTCGGATGGGGACGACGGCGAGGGAGTCTCTCTGGGTACCATGAAGTTGCCCCCCGACACCGATCTCCAGAGGTTCGAAACCCTGCTTTTCCAGGTACGGGCGACGACGACGATGACCGCTAGTGTCTTTTGATCCGAGAACGTGCTAATTGCAAGACGGTTGTGCGTTTGAAGTCTCTGTGTCTGTCGTAAATGCTTCAAGTATAGGCTCGCGTTTTGAAAACTGATGAGATGGAAGTTACATAGATGGTGAAGGAGTTGGTAGAGTGAAACAGAAGTCCTCATATGAAGTTTTGGTTCTCTGTGTGAGTACGGTATTCGCAATAAATTGTGAAATGGGGATGTGTCGAAGTCCGAAATGGTAGAATTAAACAATGTCCTCACTTGGAGAGTGCATTTTGGTTCTTTGGCATTGTTGGTGTTTGACATAAATGATCACCTCATCACAGTCTAAACGCGCTTATTTCAATTGGATTGATCACAGCTTGATGTGGAATGGATTTTTTAGTGTCGCTTTTGAGCTGATCTCATTCTATTACCGATTGGTCATGTAACAGTGGGCGAACAGTCTCTGTCAAGGCGCAAATTTGCCCCTCCCGGTGCCTCTTAAGGTCGGTAAGTTCTTAATATATCCGAGTTTTCATGTTTTGTCCGTTGCTTGTACTCTTAGTTTAATGGTGTACCAAAATACTAGCTGGGCACAATCGCGTATTAACTCTTTCTCAAGTTTAAGTTTGCCTCTGACATTTCATTTGGCTTCGGCATACTGTTCTCGAGTCACTGTTGTATTCAGTTGAATTGCATGATGGCCTGTAACTAATATGACGCCAATTCCAATACCATCCTGAAAAGAAAATGGCAATGATCTCCTCTGCATGAACATATGTATAATTCTAGTTCTAGGACGTCTCAATTAGGAAAGCCATGTATCAATTCATGCTGCATGCTAGTCATCAGGTTCTTAAAGGCAATCATGTGTGACATGTTTTAGCTTCCTTTGGTTTATCGTAAAAAGGCAGTGAGGAAGAAATGGACCGGTGCCATAAAAAGGATGACTCGTAAATTCATCATTGAAGGTTTGCTTTTTCTCCCGAAATCCAACTCACTTTGAATGGATTCAGTGTCTAAACTCAATGAAGGTGATAAATCTAGTTATCGAGTATTTTCTTGTGGGTATTCCAAGAAAATCTTATTCATTATAGTGTGTTTATCTCGTTCTCTGCACTTGGATCACCTTCTGCCGCCCCAATCCAATTCTGTCGTAACTTCTGTCATGAGCCTCTAGAGTATCCAAACTCTTGCAGCCTTCTGTCATAATTATTGACAAATGGTGACAAACCTTGTTCCATCTTTAGACTGACTCACCAGGTTATTGTCATACATGTGCCGATTATAGGTTCGGTACAACCTTACAACTATTTGTCCCGGCAATATGTTGCAGCTTCTTGTTGGCCGAAAATTTTCACAAGCAAGGATCTAACTTTCCATGCTTCAGGTAGATAAAATTCCCGGGGGAGCAAGGCTAGGGTTCATTACAATTGGAGATGGGCAAACTGAGGTCCTCGTGTACATAGATTGCCTGGTTTCCCCACCGACTGATGGTTCAGCCCCGATCTTCCGAGCTACAAGAAATGGACAGATGAAGGATCAAGCACCCCCTGGCGAGCCGAGAATCATGAGAAGTCTCCTTGCTGCCCTCAAGAAGTCGGTTGAAATCGCCAGATTATGAATGCCTTTAGTACAATTTTCATCTGCACGGTCAGAAGTTTGTGATCCTTGAATCAGCACGAGAACGTAATTGCAGCATTGTCTGCGATTTATGCCTGTTCAGCCTCACCTTTGGGGATATGCAGAAAACAGCCAACTTAAATGAGATATACAAATTTATTCATGTAGTTGGACCTTCAATTCATCAAAATTAATCTCTGACTTTGTAAAACAAGGTATTTTTCCTCGGAAAATGGGAGCTAGGCTTGAACAGAACCATTGAAGGGAGAGCAAAAAACGTGCGAAGTCGAACAATTTCCTCGTTCTCTGTGATTTTTGGGACCAGGATGCTGTTAAGCAGAGGAGGAGGTGCTGTTATTTCTCTCTTTAAGGATCCCCAAGCAAAACTACCTCGTGTTATTTGTGCGGCAAGTTGGGAGACGGATGAACGAAGGACTCCTCTCTGTAAGTCCAAGCAAGAGATCACCACCAAAGCCAATGCGCCAAAAGCAATGCATCATCTGATTTTTGGGTGCTTCCCATTTTGGTAAAACACATTGTAACTTTCAACAGGCACCAAACTCAACCTTCCATGCACACCATTGGAGCTCGATCCATGAAAACTTGTCACGTGGTTTCTAATCATGTTCTCATTTCATCCAATTCAGTCATGAACTTATAGTTTTTGCAGCTGAGCCCTTTGAGCTCGTAGAAAAATTTTCTAATCAACTTCCTAAAACTACCGCCTTTATTAATACCGACTAAAAAAGTATGGTACGGAAAACTCAGGTGCCACCATAAATAATCGATTTGCCCCGACCAAACTACAAGACCGATCTTCATCGATTCTTTCGGTTGTCATCCATCAACACGTTAACTTCAATTTGTGAGTAAAATTGCGAGGAAAACGACTCGATTGGAAAAAAGAAAAAATTTACGGGCACAAGAGTCTTCTAATTGCACAAGGTTAGAAATTTCGATGACCAAATATTGACAAAAATGTTGTTTCCCTTGCCCGGCAGGCTGCTTTTGTCGGGTTGTCTTGTCGTGGAAGTAGGCACGACGCAGGGAGAGAGATGCTTCCAGCTCCATCGGCTCTGCAAGAGAAGATTCCATTACTACCGAGAGACCTCAGCAGAGCTCCCTCTCGATGCCGCTTCATCTGCCATTCGCATGAAGCAGGAGCAGGAGCGGAGCAGGAGCGCGACGCGACGATGGCTTGCTTCTCTATCTCTCCTTCCTTCCTCGCGTTCCCTCGTGAAGTGCCACCCAAACGACTGGCTCTGCCCAGAAGCGCGTCGCCTTTCCGAATCGCTTGTTGTTCTTCTTCTTCCTCTTCTGGGGATGCTTCCGGCGACCAGAGCTCGAGGTTCGTCGTCCCCTCTGGTTCTCAGTTTTTGCTCTGTTTCTTTCCTTATTCTCACAATTCAGGAATTTTGCCACGTCAGTGGGACTGCCTAGCTCTAGTTTGTTCCTTCTGGGCCTTGCCTAACTGAGGGACTGGATTTATGTTTGGCTATAATCCGCATAGAAACGATCAGTTTCCTTCCTTAGAGCTCCGAATGGATTGATCTTGCTGAGAGTTTTCATCAATTTACACTCATTGTTGCCTCTTGATGTGTCTTTATCTTGTAAAAATTCATGGGTGTCGGATCAAAATGAATCTTGCTTATTGCGGAAAAATGGGTTCATATATATGAAATGGCAGAACGAAGATGTTGGAGCTTTATCAATTCTACGGAAAATGTGACTATCTTGAATGTCTCTCTTTTGAAAAGTTTTTATCTTCTTTCTGCTGTTCTTTTCTTAATATGTAACAGTAGTTTAATGGGTGAAGGTGATTGTTAATGCTGTTGCTTTATTAGTTCTTAAGACGAGATAGTTTTCTGCAGCAATTTCTGCATCATAGAAGGGCCCGAGACTGTGCAGGATTTCGTGCAGATGCAATTGCAGGAAATTCAAGACAACATCAGGAGTAGGCGTAGTAAAATTTTTCTTCTCATGGAGGAGGTAATGTTTCTTCAAATGTTCAAAGACTCTATTCACGCAATCTTTTGTTATTTCACTTTTGTCAGGTTTTGTGGTGGCTGTTAACTTGGTTGCACTGGCAGCCAAGTTGTAGTGTACTGGACCTCATATCGATTTTGTATCCATTGTGCTAGGTGAGGAGACTGCGAGTTCAACAACGAACAAAGAGTGTGAAAGTCATTAACGAGAATGGTGAGGAGGAAGCAGATGAGATGCCTGATATTCCATCTTCCATCCCTTTTCTCCCTCACATGGTAGGTATTGTCTGATAGACAGATCTTAAGGGTCACGCTCAAACTAGGTGCGTTGTCCACCCAGCAAGCAAGATCCTGGATCAAGTGGGGTCCCTCATGGGCTCCACTAGGTCCCGCATCCTTGCTTGCATACATATGCACTTGATGTATGTGAGAATGTTTTGAGCTATCAAGGTCTAAAAAGCACAGTACTTTTTTTTGCCTGGAGAATGTTTTCCCTGCACCGGTTGCATGCAAGAATATTTCGGGATGTCAACTCCAAAAGTCCTATAAAAGGAACCTTCCAAGTCTAATTCTGTTTAGTCTGACATTTTTTCCTTATGAAAAAATGATCAATATTTCATCCTGCAAATCAGTTATGGATCATATACGGGAGAAATGCCTCACTAGTTATTATGCTCTTTGATCTTCCATTCACTCATTCACCATGGTCCCCATCTGTTTGCTTTTCTTTAGTGCTAACCTATCCATGTCTGTTTGACAGACACAGAAGACACTGAAACAGCTCTACTTGACAAGCTTATCATTCATAGGTGGGACCATTCTATTTGGTGGTCTCATTGCACCGACTGTAAGTTAATAAAGGATTGATTGACCTCTTAAAGCTATGTAGCTGCACTTTCAATTTTTTGTCTCAAGGCGTGATTGTGCTGACACTGGGTCCTGTTTTATGTTGCGTTGCAGCTGGAGCTGAAACTAGGTTTGGGAGGTACCTCCTATGAAGATTTCATACGTAATATGCATTTGCCTTTGCAGTTAAGGTACAAAAACAGATTTCAACCTTGGCGACTTATGAAGCTAATAATGGAGCTGATGAAACCTTTCATTTTCACAATTTTAATTTTATACCAAACAAACATGTGGGATGAAACTCTTGATTCCTTGTGCTGGTTTATTGATATCACCTATTGCCGAATCAGTCAGGTTGACCCCATTGTAGCATCTTTTTCTGGTGGGGCTGTTGGCGTCATATCAACCCTGATGTTGATTGAAGCTAATAATGTTGAGCAACAAGAGAAGAAAAGGTGTAAATATTGTAATGGAACAGGTAAGTGTTGTTTTGTCAAATAACATGAACAACGAGACATCTGCTAATGAATATTAGTGTTACTTCCTCGTGATAGTTTCTTCTGACCCTGATTTGGACAGTTTTCACTTTTAGCAAATTGCTACTACCGCGTGGAGTCTGCTCTGCACGTACATAATTAGTCTTTTTCCATGAAGTTCTACAATTTGACTTGATTTTCTAATTTGAATGCTTTTCATGGAAAATCTGATAGGTCTTTTATGAAGATCCACAGTGTAATTTATTATGTGATATTGCCAAATGCATCAGGTTCATCTACTTATCTAATCAAATTGAGATCTTCTTATAAGTCCAAATACGAGCCTAGGTTGAGTATTGAGTTGTTTCTTGGCATAGCTTGCCACTATAAAGATATGGTTTTATGGTTTATTGCTCTGGCTCTCTTGAAATAACCCGTGTCATTCTCATGATTCCTATTGTGTGATCTCATGGCAGGATACTTGGCTTGTGCCAGATGTTCAGCAAGTGGTGTGTGCTTGAGTGTGAACCCCATTCTAGTAACTGGTGCTGCAGATCGCCCTCTTCAGGTTCCCAAAACTGAGAGATGTCCCAACTGCTCTGGGGCTGGGAAGGTAGACAAGACATTTTCTTCGTCGATCTTATACTGTCGCTTTATGTTCCAAGTTTAAATTGTTACTTAATTGCATCAGCTTAGGACAATTCGGACTTAGTGGCAGTTTAATGGAAACATGCCTTAAGTTTCTGTCGCTTTGTGGGCTATTAATAAAAAAAACACTGGCATTTTATCATCTAACTCGTGAACCAATCTGAAGTGTGGTCAAAAGTGTGAATCAGCTTAGTTGTTGCTCCTTGAACTTGATCTAATAGTAGGAAGAGCTCTATGCATTCTGTTTCCGGTGTTTTGACTATCTACTTTCTGTGGTGCAACCAGGTCATGTGCCCTACCTGCCTGTGCACTGGAATGCTTATGGCTAGTGAACACGACCAGCGGATAGATCCATTCGACTAAACACAGTTTCCTGACGAGGGAATGATTATATGGGTTGTAGTGTATGAAGAACATTCAATGGAGTGTTCATCGTAACTTCATGTTTGTTTTACGGAATAAAGAAATAAAACGGCGTTCCTTAGGGTAGACCTCTGGAGCGCACATTTTCCAACTTTTGGAGCCTCAGCAAACTCCTGTATTGGAATGGGAGCCAATGTGACGGTTACTTACCGGCTACATTGTGTACTAAACATAGCATTACGTTATTGCAGTAATACGAAATGCGAGAACCAAGACTTGAGTTTGCTTAAATTTCATCCCAAAGCTGTTGCCTTTGCATCCTCAAAGATATTAGATTCCAGCTGAACTACAAAAATGTAAATCTGACTGGTTCAAAGTAGCATAAACCTGAATATTAGCCATCTGGTTTATGTCGGGATAAAGCTGCATTGGATGAACAGTTATTCCCACAAGCCTCTTTGCAACTCTCCTTTATCTGTATTTGCTAAATCTAAGGGTGCTTTGGGTATTTATACTGCAGATGCTTGGCTCCAAGAAGATCTGAAGATGAGAATCTTCGCAGGACAAAAGAACACTTTTAAAGCACCCGGCTTAGGATCTCTAAAATTTGTTGGCTTGAAGTAGATTGTCTCCACAGTTGAAGTTGGACAACTATACTGTCCATCGAAATCACAAATTCCATGTTGCCCACAAACCATTGGATACATACAATCGCCGAAATCTTGTATTTGAAGATCATCCGATACGCTCCACATTTTATCTTGTTGATACGCCCTCTTATGTTCATCATATACGAACTTCATGTACTACACAGATGAATTGAAACCGGAAAACAAAGAACCATTTTGTACATAATCTATAAACAATACAAGGCTCCTTCCTTAAATTCGATATAATTAGAGTCATTATTGTATTAGGAAAATTTACAGGAAAAGGCCAGTAAATCTGCAGCGGATCTGTCTGTCTGAGCAAATAAACCTTCGGTGGCTAGCGAAACTGATAGTAAACCCAGTTCAGTCGAATTTGTCGCAAAACTTCTGAGGTTCCATTTTTGCCCTACCCTCAATTTCTCTCCGAGGACCGAGAGAGTCAGTAGTGTGATCAAAGGGACTACCACACCAGAGTGTTGTTCTTATTGAACAACAAGATTGCCAGCATTGGTTAAGTGCATTAAGGCAGAGAGAGCATAAAGAAATTGTGTCATTGCAAATGAATGGGCATCAAGGCAGAGAGAGCGTAAAGAAATTGTGTCATTGCAAATGAATGGGCATCAAGGCAGAGAGAGCATAAAGGAACCTCACAGAATTATCAGCATGCATTGTGGCTAACCCAATTAGCAGAAAGGCCTGTTGTTGGATTATCATAAAATTCAGCATCGACTAAATTGAAAAAGGATGGTAGCAGAAGAAAGGAAAATATAGGGTAAAGGTGAATATGATATTGATTGATCAAACAAAGCAGGAAAGAAATGAGAACAGAAGATGAAAATAGGAAACCCAACTTCGAGGTTAAAACTTAAAGTTGAAATTGGAACTATTTTAAGGTCCATTGAGAAGTCCAAGAACTCAGAATTGTTTGGATCAAGATATTCAGAAAATCTTCTGTTTTTTAAACTAGACATAGATGCACCCTATGTGCGGATAGACGGCACGGAGTATATAAAAATTCGAGAGAGGAACGTAAACATCAAAGTTAAAAGAATTCGTCTTGATTGTTAATAACAATGAGCAAACATTACTTGTATAAGTTAAAAAGAAAGAATCTAAGGAAAACAAAAACTGATAGCATTGTAAGAATTCAGAACGTCATCAATGGCCTATTTTTGTCGCAGCACTCCTTCACCCATGAATGCTGAAGAGTGAAGACAACAATGCTATAATTCAGACCTCTATCAAAGAACATTTGGAGTGAAGGCAGAGATGCATGACATATTGCAGTAGTAGGGAAAAAGAGTCACCATGCCATGGAGCTTATCAAGAACATTACAGTGCAATTAGGCAACCCACAGCACGGTCAAACTCAAGAAAGTCGAATGAACAAAGAGTTTCTTTTTACAGGGTCGTAGCTAACTCTTGTGGAAGCTATGGGTGCTCTTATAGAGTGTACTCATAGAAACTCTGCTATTTGAAACTAGTAGTCGCAGAGCCTGTGAAATAGGGTTTATCTTATGTTCTCGGTGTGCTTCTCTATGTGATTCACAGTCTGTATTTTTTACTAATTCATTGGTGAATTTCGCTGTTTCTCGCTTATAACATTCTTTGAAAGAGCTTCCCATATTAAACTCGATGCATTTTCTAAGTTTGTTTCGGTTTTATCACATACGTGGAGCTCTTGTTGCTGGTGCTTCACTCAGTCAATTACCTTGCTAATTAGATGGCAAGATTGCAGTTTTATTGGAGGGGAGAAAAGGGTAGTGCTACAGCTTCTGACTCCAACAATAGCGTAAGACCAACACCAGAACCGGGAATCTGATTGTAAGAACCAAAATCAGCTTCATTAACACAGAGATTCAGGCGTTTCTGTCTTGCGTAGGACAATGTTTCAAGTGACACAAAATGGCCAACGAAGATCAACAGGTTTTCCAAATATGGCAATTTCAGGCGGTGATGATGACTAAATTCACTACATTCAGTTCCTTCATGCCATATGACTTATGCATTTCTTCTCATAAGAAGGGTCCTCGCCAAGAAAAGAAAAATCACCTCACTTCAAGCACTTTAACTAAAAAACAATTTACTGTCTACGGAGATGCAATTCAACGACTAGATTGTACATCATCGTCTGAATTCACTATCCACAAAAATAGGGAGGAAATGGTTTTTGTACCGTCGAGCACATAAAAAATATTACAGTGCAATTCGGCAAACTGACAACAATACGGAATGATCATAAACTTCAAACGACACTATAAAAGAGAAACAAAAGTAAAATTAAAAACAAGATCACCGTGGACTGGATAGAATTGATGGTAACACTGAAATTGGAGCACCAAAATCAACATTCTCCTGACCAACCCTTACATCAATATTCAAGGTGCGATGTGAAAAGTCATAACCAAGATCATCTGGAATTCCCATATCTCCATCCAACACCTTGATGACCATCAACATGGAAAGGCCTCTCCAAAAAATCACCTTGTGAGCGCCATGCAGCAATCCTCATCATATTGACCACGTGAGGTCGATTTAGTTGCAGATCCTCACAAGTGTTGTCAACCATATTCAAAAGTCGACCTTCTGCCTTTCTCTTAAAAACATCAAGTAAATACGTGTCTTCCTCATTCCGAGAGCTGTCATATACTTTCCTTCCACAAACTATCTCCAAAACTACCACACTAAAGCTATAGACATCCACTTTCTCAGTAATTGTTGCGCTCAGCCACTCTGGGGCCATATATCCAGGAGTTCCCCTCACTGTAGTCTCCGCTTGGCTTTGGTCCCTATCAAGCAATTTAGACAAGTCAAAATTAGCAACCTTAGCATTAAAGTTTTCATCCAAGAGAATATTTTGGGTTTTAATGTCCATGTGAACTATCTTCCATTTGCATTCTTCGTGGAGATAATTTAGGCCCTTAACTATGTCATAAATGATCTTCCTCCACTTTTTCCAGTCAAGCAAAAACGACCCTTTCGATGTGCAAAAAAATCCATTGATCGAGAGAGCCATTGGACATGTACTTGTAGACTAGCAGCCTATGAAACTTCGTGGCGCAAATTCCAATAAGTCTCACCAAGTTGACATGATGAATGTTGCCAATAGCTTCTACCTCATCTAGAAAGGATTTTTTGATTTGGCGTACCCCATCAAGCCATTTCACCACAACTTTTGTGCCGCCAATTAGAGTGCCTTCAAAAACAGATCCAAAACCTCCTTCACCGAGTTCTTACCGAAACCCTTAGTGACGGCTATTAAATCATCATAAGTGAACCTTGTAGGTAGTCCGGGCAATTGTTCTGGGTAGTCATCTTCAACTTAATCGACTTCTTGCCTCCTAAGAGCTAGAATAATTTTTACCACATGAAGAAGAGTGAACCTTAAGAGTGTTCGACTTTTGCTATTTCCAGTAGAAGGTACTTCATTAGAAATATTCTGTACTTTAATGAAAGCAATGCAATGTCTAGGAGTTTGTTCCAAGTATGTTAGCAAAAATACTTGAGATACTAAGGGTCTGTTTAGTAATGTTTTTGTTTCTAGAAATAATTTCTATTTAGAAATAGTTTTTTCTATTTCTATTCCCTAAATGAGTTTCGAGCAAAAAAATGCATTTAGTAACTATACAAAATTTTTATTCCTGGAGTAGAAAAAAAAGAAATGCGTTTGGTAGGACACTAAAAATTTCTACTACCAATTCTTTCATTTAATTATAAAATTATCGGTGGAGACTTAACAATTCATGTTTGGATCAAATTGAACTAGAAATAGAATAAAAATATATTATTATATAGAATTGGATGACCTTAATACAATCATAAAGAAAATTACTCATTATAGACAAATTAAATATTGGGTGGTGGTCGAGGAAATTGCAGTTTAGGGTGTAGAATTTTATGATTTTAGGATTTGGGGTTAGGGTTTTAGGATTTCGATTTTGAAGTTTAGGGTTTTGAGTTTTAGATTTGGATTTTATGATTTAGGGTTTGGGGTTTAGGTTTTAGAGTTTCGGGTTTGGGGTTTTAGGGTTTGGGTTTAGGTAATAGGGTTTACAATTTAGGGTTTAGGGTTCTGGGTTTTGTGGTTTAACGTTTTAGGATTTAGGGTTTGGAATTACGATTTTAGGTTTCGGGTTTGGAGTTTTAGGGTTTAGGGTTTAGTGTTTAGTTGTTGGGTTTGGGATTTTGAAGTTTATGTTTTTGGGTTTAGGATTTGGGATTTAGAAGGTTTAGGGTTTGGGTTTTTGGGTTTGAGGTTTTAGAGTTTAGGGTTTCGGGTTTTTCATTTTAGTGTTATGGGTTTTAGGGTTTGGGTATTGAGGTTTAAGGTTTTGGGTTTAAGAGTTAAAGTTTAGGATTTTGGGGTTTAGGGTTTGAGGGTTTAGGAGTTGAAGTTTTAGGGTTAGTATAAGAATATCTTGTGAAAGAAGAAGAGTTGATCTTGTTTCTCTATTATTTTTTTTATTCCAGAAATAGAAAAGTAGATTTTTTTTACTTGTTATTTCTGTTCCAAATCTATTACTTGACCATTTTTCTGTTCCGAGGAAGAGAAAACCTAATTGATGTTACTAAATGGATTTCTATTCTTTTTCTGTTCCGAGGAAAAAAAAAAAAAACAGAAAAACAGAGAAATAGAAATATTACTAAACATGCCTTAAGTAGCAAGAACTTGAATCATTTTGGAAACAAGCTATTGTGCATGAGCAGTTGCTAGCACAAGCCTCTTGACAACTCTCCTTATCTATATTTGCTAGATCTGGGGTAAGTTGCAGGTCTGTGTTATTGGTGAAGTAAGAAGTGTCATTAAGCTCCAAAAAGCTTTGAAACCGCAAAGCTTCGCAAGATAGAGGAATAGTTTCCACACACCCAACTTTAGGATATTTATCTTTCACTGGCTTGAAGTGGCTAGTCTCCTCGCTTTATGTTGGACAACTACGGATCTGTTTAGTAACATTTCTGTTCCTAGAAAAAATTTCTATTCAAAAATTGTTTTTTTCTATTTCTATTCTCCAAACGAGTTTCTAAGAAAAAAAGTGTTTAGTAACTATACAAAATTTCTATTTCCGGAGTAGAAAAAGAACAAAAATGCGTTTGGTAGGACATTAAAAATTTCTACTTCCAATTTTTTCATTTAATTATAAAATTGTCGGTGGAGACTTAACAATTCATGTTTGGATAAAATTGGACTAGAAATAGAGTAATAATATATTATGATATAGAATTGGATGACCTTAATACAATCATAAATAAAATTACTCCTTATAGACAAAAAAAATACCAGGTGGTAGTAGAGAAAATTGCAGTTTAGGGTATAGGATTTTAGGTTTGGGGTTAGGGTTTTAGGATTTGGTTTTGAGGTTTGGGGTTTTAGGTTTTGGATTTTAGGGTTTGGGATTTAGATTTTAAAGTTTCGAGTTTGGGGTTTTGGGTTTTAGGGATTTGAGTTTTGGCTATTAGGGTTTAGGATTTAGGGTATAGGGTTTATAGTTTATGATTTGGGGTTTATGGTTTGGGGTTCGAGATTTTACGGTTTAAAGTTTTAGGATTTAGGGTTTGAAATTATGATTTTAGAGTTTAGGTTTTAGGGTTTGGGGTTTGGGTTTCGGTTTAGGATTTGGGGTTTAGAAGGTTTAGGGTTTGGGTTTTAGGGATTTGGGGTTTTAGGGATTTTGATTTGCTATGCGTTTTTTAGGGTTTGGATTTTAGGGATTTGGGGTTTTAGGGTTTTTGATTTTAGTGCTATGTGTTTGAGGGTTTTGATATTGAGATTTAACGTTTTGAGGTTTAAGGTTTGAGGGTTAAGGTTTAGGGTTTTAGGATTTGGGATTTAGGATTTAGTATGAGAATATCTTGTGAAAGAGAGAAAGATGATTTTGTTTCTTTTTTGTTCCAGAAACAGAAAAGTAGATTTTTTTAACTTCTTATTTCTATTCCAAATCTATTCCCTGATCACTTTTCTATTTTGGGGAACAAAAAAACTAACTAACGTTATTAAATGGATTTCTGTTCTTTTTCAGTTCCGAAATATAAAAGAATAAAAAAACAGAGAAACGGAAATATTACTAACCAGGCCTTACACTACCCATCGAATTACAAATTCCATATTTACCGCAGACCGTCGGATAATTACAATCCCCATTACCTGGACTAAGAAGATCATCTCTCATACTCCACTTAGATCCGTCCCATTGATATGATGCCAGATGTCCATCAGATCCAAACTTCATGTACTGTGTATTTGAATCAAAACCAAAAAGCTTAGTCCCATTTCCTATGGAATTCGTGAACAATGCCAAAGCTCCTTCGACAAGTTCAATATAACTGGTCGTGTCCGGAAAATTTGTCTGAACAGAGTAATACACCCGTGGAGGATCAGTCTCTATCCGGGCAAATAAACCCCTAGGAGTCAGTGAAAGTGAAAGTAAACCTTGTTCGGTACAATTCATTTGGGGAATTACTCGGGGTCAATTTCTGCCCCACCTTCAATTTCTGCCCAAAGAAAAGTGAGTTGGTAGGGTGATCGAAGGATTGCCACACTGTGGCATTGTTCTTATCAAAGACAGCAAGATTGCCGGTGTCTGTCAAGTTCATGCCCGCAACAGACATACCCTTCGTGTTGGTAGACCAAGCCACAGACCCGTCAACATCTGTCAATATCAAATCTCCTTCCACCGTGAGCTCCAAGGTGGCGTTCTCCCCAACCGGATTGTTTCTATTAGCAGACCACACCACTGCTCGATCAACTAAATCGTCGGTGTAAGCAATAAAAATGCCGAAATAGTAAACTTTCGGGTTGGCAACGTAGTAGAAGCCACATGTGAATACCATAGCGGAGCCATTGTGTCCTCTCAGAAGAATGGGTGATAGGGCAAACGCCTAATCTAGACGATTATTAGCTGTCCATGTAGTAGAAAGGCCTGCGGTTGCATTGTAAGCTCGAGCATCGACTAAACCGGAAAAGAATGGCAGGAGAAGAAGGGAAAGGAAAGAGCAAAGGCTTCTGCAGGTGAACATGGTATCTCGATCATTGATTGCGACGTCCGGATACGTCGCCAACCCAACCCAAACATCGAGATTAAGCACATGCGGAAACAAATAAAAACAACCCGGACAATTAACGATGACAATGGGAAGCAATAGCACAAAACAATAATTAGAATTTCTACACTTAGCAGATACATACAATGTCCACAACAACAGAATCGCATTCCTCAAAAGGGACAAAGGCCCGCAAACTTAACTCCTCTACAAGGGGGGCTCAAAATACCGGTACTTGACCCGTCTTGATCTCGAGATACTCTTGCGGCGTCTCCAATCACTCATGGTCGCGGATCTGAAATGGTTATATAATAACCGTGAGACAGAGTCTCAATAAGCAACCCCCTATACCCCACATAGGCCAATGCGTACCCAGACAAGTCGTACATGCAATCTACCCCATAACACAATCAATTTCACATAGAAGGCTTACCCGCCTCGAACCACGTGCTACTCCCGCATATTAGTTCAAGCATGATAGTGCAAGAATAAATCACCAACACTTCACATTTACCAGCACATACAATCCCACTCAAAATCAATCAACCCAGCCAACTCAATCAGTCAATTTAATCACACGCTCAGCCAACCAATTGGTCATACACTCAACCAGCCCGGTCCAATCACACGCTCAACCAGCCAATCCAGCCCACACACTCATCCGATAAAATCGGGTCACACGCTCAACCAGCCATTTCAATCACCTCAAATCACATGCGTGAGCGTACATCTTTCGCGATCCGCGCCTCTGCGCCTCAAGTTCATTCACACAGCCCGCGTAAACACGCCTCAGGCTCACATTCACGGCCCGCGTAAACACGCCTCAGGCCCGTTCTCACAGCCCGCGTAAACACGCCTCAGGCTCAACTTTCTTTCCAATGACCCGCGTAAACACGCCTCAGGTCCAATCACACCTTTAACGGGCCACCGTCAACACGTCTCAAGCCCGCATTCCAACTGGCCCAACGGCCGATCATGCCTTTATACGGACCGCCGTCAACACGTCCCAAGTCCGCATTCCAACTGGCCCATCGGCCGATCATGCCTTTACACGGACCGCCGTCAACACGTCCCAAGTCCGTAGCCCTCCGATCAATCCGGGCTTAAAATCGACAGGCATGCACACGCCATTCAATTCAATCACATTCATGTCAAATTGCATCAAACAGCTCAAATTCACAAATTCGGTCCAATCCACAAATCGCCACTTCAACCACAAACCCGACATTCAAGTCGGTCACACATGATTTTTCCCCAAAACAACCATATTACTGTTCGATTAAATTAGCACAGATAAAGCATAATATAATCTAATTAAATCACAATATAAATAAATTAAAAGTACGCCCTAGCCGTTCTAACCGAGACAAGTCTACAAGTACCCATGTACAAATCAAAATCACATCACGGCCCATCTCACTTGCCCACCAACCCGTCATGCACGCCTGTCACATACTAACCTCAAACCTACCCACGAATGCCACAACAATATTATCAATTAGCCCACCATAATCAATCATCAAATACGCCCCACAATTCTCACAATTTAATCTATTAATATGCACGTACTAAATTTGCACCCAGTCCACGTTTAGCCCCTAAACCAATACTAATTTATCCCCTAGACAAGTCTAATAATACCCAATGTACTAGATGAGGTTTAGGAGGTCACTTACAAGTTTTGGCCCGGGAAAAGTCGGCTCGGGCCCAAAAGTCGGCGGCGGCTTCAGCATGACGGCAATGACAAGGAAAAGCCAGCCGGCGGTCGTAGACGGGCGACGAGCCCGAATAGAAATTTGGCAGGGAGGGAGGGGTGAGGGAGAGAGAGAGGAGAGGTGACCATTGCAGACAGACGAACCGGTGAAATTGGCCGTGGCAATGTGTGTGTATGGCCAGCCAATAGCAGCAACCAAGCGGCTGGTAGCGCTCGGAGCTTAGGCGGGAGGATCGCCGGGCCGAGAGAGAGAGAGAAGGAGGGGGGGAAAGGCTGGTACCGCAGGGGCGACGGGCTCGCCGGGGGCGGCGGAGCGGTGGTCAGGCGCCGCTGGGGGCGTTGCCGGCGCGGCGGCAGCGGCGGCGAGCTTGCTGCCGCCGCGTTAAAAGGAGGAGGGAGGGTTTAACAATGGGGGTGGGGCTGGCGGAGGCGGCGGCGAGATGGCGACGGCGGCGCGGCGGCCGGGTCGGGTGATGCGGTCGGCGGTCACGCCAAGGCCCCATGAAAGAAAGGAGGCGGAGGCGGGCGACGCAGAATCCAAAGGTGGGGGGAGGACAAACGCGAACAGAAGGAGAAGAAGAAGAGGGAGAGAGAAGGAGAGAGGAGAGAGAGGGAGAGAGAGGAGAGAGAGAGGGGTGTGTCGGGGGGGGGAATGGCCATGCAGAGGGAGAGGGGACGGGGAGGGGACGTGAGGCAGAGGGGGGGGGAAACGTGCGCGGCATTCCCGGGGAGAGAGAGAGAGAGAGAGAGAGAGAGAGAGAGAGAGAGAGAGAGAGAGAGAGAGAGAGAGAAAGGAAGGGAGAGAGGGCGGTCGGCAGAGGGAGAGAGAGAGGAGAGAGAAAGAGAGAGAAAGAGTTTAAATATTTTGAATTTAAGTGCGAACGAACGGACACGGTCCAAACTAAAAATCGGCCTATCGGTCCCGATTTAATTCCAGAAAAGGCCTAATAAACCACAATAAATCCCAAACATTATTCTATGGCATACGGGCCAAAATAAAATACCCCAAACCACACTACGAGGGAGGTCTACCAGTCCAAATCCGCACCCGATCCAAAAATCCACTTTTCCACTATTCCTGATAATCTCGATGCTGGCCACAATAATATCGACACCGTCCAATTTATTTCGTCCCGAAACTCTCGGAAATCGACTGCCAAGTTCAGGGTCTAAATTAACGGCCAAATTTGATCGAGTGCGATTCTAGCAGAATTTCTATTTTTTTAAAAACAAGAACCCGAGAGTGATCAGTTTTCGGGCGAAATTCCATTATAAGCGCACTGACGAATTACACGTTTTATAAACCCCAAAAAATGGGCCAAAATCCGGACTGTCACAATTCTTCCCCCTTACAAAAATTTCGTCCTCGAAATTTACAATCCAACCCGACCATTCAAACAAATGGAGTACTGGTGTTGCATCAACTTTCACCTTTCCACATCTCACCTTTGCTGTTTCAATTGACTAATAAACCAACTTGGGATCCGTGATGCCCATCTCACCCACTTCATCCCAACAAACCGGCGTTCTGCAAACCCTGCCATATAATGCCCCAAACGGTGCCATTCTAAAACTCTGTTGATAGCCATTGCTATAGGCAAACTCAGCCAAGGTAATTATTCTTTCCAACTTCCCCAAAAATCCAATGCACATGCTCGCAGTATGTCTCCCACGTTTGAATCGTCCTCTCAGACTAGCCATTTGTCTGCGAATGATAAGTCACGCTAGACTGTAACCTCGTTCCTAATGCCGTATGAAGACTTTTCCAAAAGCGGCAGTAAACTTAGGATCACGGTCCGAGGTGATTGTCACTGTTACTCTATGGGGACTGACTGTGTGTCGTACATACAGATTGGCATACCTTCCCAAGGCAAAAATCATTTCGTACTTAAAGAAAATGTGCTGACCTTGTCAACTGATCTACTATCACCCAAGTCGAACCATAGCCCCTCTGGCTCCTCGGTAATCCCAATACAAGGTTCATCGTAATGTGTTCCAATTTCCACTCGGGAATTTCCAGTGGCTGCAACCTTCCACCCGGGGCCCACAATGTTACGCCTTCACTTGTTGGCATGTGAAACACTTAGCCACACATTTGGCCACGTCCACTTTCATATCATTCCACCAATAGTGCTGACTCAGTTCTGATACATTTCCATACTGCCCGGGTGAATACTGTAATTGTCACAGTGTACATTCGACAAAATCTCTTCTTTTAAATTCTGCGTCACTGGGTACACATAACCGACCACGGAACTTCAGAATCCCATCTTCAAATACTTGAAAACCCGATTTCTTCTTCTTTTTTTCCTCTTTTTTTTTTTTGACATCCATTTCTAGAATCTCTTAGATTTCTAAGTCCATTGATCGTAATGCCTTAATCTTAGCCCGGATCTCCCGTATAATCCTCAATGCAGTAAGCAGACTTTAAACATGACTCGCTTCACACTTAAATTCCCAATCCCGAATTTTCCTCTTACAGGGTCCATTCCTTGACAGTCATATGCGCGATGCTCAATTTCCAATTCAGTGCATCCGTTACCCGGTTGGCCTTTCCGGCGTGATATAAAATATTGCAATCGTAGTCCTTAATGAGTTCCATCCAATGACGTTGTCTTATATTTAATTCCTTTTGTACTTGTCCGTCTATCCAAATTTCTTTTCCTTCTTTAGCAAACGCGTCCATGGTGTTACCAACGTTAAAAACCCTTTTCTCGAGGCGTCTGTAATGACCTGTCGGATCCAAGAACCTCCGAACCTCAATTACCGTTGTCGGTCTTAGCCAATTCCTGACGACTTTAATCTTTGCTGAATCCACTGCAATTCCTTCCCCGGGTATCATATGTCCTAAGAATGCCACTTAATGAAGCGAGAATTTGCACTTATAAAACTTAACATAGATGCGTGCTCCCTTAGGGTCCGTAGAACCTTTTTCCAAATGTACCTCGTGCTCGGTGGAATTCTTCGAATATACCAGAATGTCATCTATGGATACGATTATAAATTGACCTGAAAATTCCTTGAATACCTGATTCGTTAAATCCATAAAGGCTGCAGGGGTGTTCGTCAGTCCAAACGGCATCACCGTAATTTCATAGCGTCAATAACTCGTCCTAAATGCCGACCTCATCATATCCTCCTTCTTGATCCTCAATTGATAATAATCAGCCCTCAAGTCGATCTTACAAATTATTGATGCCCCTGGTAACTTGTCGAACAGGTCCTTCACTCTTGGCAATGGGCGTTTATCCTTAGCAGTCACCTGACTCAACTGTCTATAGTCAATATATAACCTTAACAATCCGTCCCTTTTCCTCACGAGTAAAACCGGCGATCCCCATGGAGACCCCCCTCACACGAATAAAATTCTCATCCAACGACCCTTACGTTTGAACCTTCAACTCTTTCAACTCGGACAACGACATCCAACAAGGGTGCTCTCTAGATCGGTTCCATCCCAAGGCTAACTCGATTACAATTTCCACTTCTCGATCGGTGGCGATCCGGCAATTCTCGAGGAAAGGCATCGGGAAGATTACACACCTCGGCTAGGTCCTCTAGTCTCGATTCCTCAACTAACTAATCAGCCACCAATTAATTATCTTTTTACACCTCAAAAACAAGGTTCAATCCATTCCAAATTTCAATCCGACAGTCTCCCAAAACAAGTCGCCCCGGTTCTTTAGGATATCCGAAATTTCCAAGCATAACTCATCCTTCCAAACTCGTCCAAGAATGTCACTAGTAAATCAGAAATCCATAATTCGATTGCGTCTATCCACCATAAGCAATTACACGCCATACATGACCATCAGAGTTACAACTTCAAAATCATCGCCTATCGTACCCAATATCCACATGCAACGCCTCTAAACCTTCGCGGCACATCCTTCGATTCGTTCCCCACCACAACGTACACTTTTCCCTATGCCCATAGCCGATTCTAATTAATCTGCAGAGCAGCTCTCGCTTAATGTCCTACCTGCGGTCGCTGCGATTGCATTAGCGATCTAACTCATCGGTTCAACAATTTCTCACCTAGTGACCTTACTGTCCACATCAACAACATGCTCCACTTCTACCTTGGCAGTGGCCATTCCTATGCCTCTTTCCATAAGACCGACATGCAGCGTTGGAGTAGCAGCTCGGTTTTTCCCCAAGTTCTTTCTTACTAGAGGGACAATTTTCGTTTCTTTGTCATGGGCTCTTTCCAAGGTTCCTATTGTCCCTAGCCGACGTGTACCGCGATCCATATACGGTAATCTTTCATTCAAATCCCTTTCAACTATTTAAGCCTTGCCATACAGCTCATTATAATCCCCTTAGGCTCATTAGCATCAACTGACTACGAAGATTCGGTTTCAGTCCACCTCGAAACTTCCTTGTCCCATCCACACGATCATTGACTACCTTTGGCGTGTACTTAGACAACCTTACAAACCCGACCTCATACTGATCAACTGACATTCAATTACAACAAAGCCCAAGAAGTTCTGTCATTTTCTATCCTCACGCACTCTTTGAAAGTCCTCCCATTGAAGGCCTCAATAACGACACCCCATCTTAGAAATAGGCCCTCTGAAATATCTTATTTCGGGGGTCTTTTTGCCAATCACTTGCATTTCCTCGGAATTGATACATAACCAGGGTCACTTTCTCCTCATCAGTGCACCCGAACACCTCAAAACCTTTTTTTTTTCTAAGTCCTCTATCCCAAGTAATGTAGCCTCAGGGTTACCTCTTTCCACCAAACCTTGCAAGTTTAAATTTCAAACATTTTCCACCCACCTAATGTATCCGTCTGACTGCAATAACTTGCCCTTGACCTTGATTTCCAACATCCCCATTATACCCATCATTCCCGTCATTCCCATTGACGACGACTATAGTGGCCTCAGTATCAGTAGTAACAGTAGCCTTTCGCTCCTCGGTCCGTCTATTCATTAAAATTTCGACTTCCTCAATTGCCCTCAAAGTCTCATCCCATCTGGGATTCCTCGAAACTCCAACTTGCGGACTTACACAACCTCAACCTCGACCTCGACCTCGACCTCGACTACACATACTCGCAGGGTCACACCACCCACTTACCTGCTATAATTCCCATCGGGAATTTAAGACCTAGGCCAACTATACCAGTCTAAGCCCTAGGCAATGAATCACAACACAATTCATTCAGCAGGCAGCCAATCACAAATAGCACCCAATCTCAACCAACAAGTCCGGGCACTTACCTCAAGTCCCGACGCACCTGCACCCCACATATAATGCATAACGATCACTTAGCAATCACAATCACACTGTCTGGGATACGCATAGCACACGAGTCTCCCTAGCTGTCTACCCCAAAGTCATCGCTCCTTATCACTCCAAGCTTCGACCGACTTGGTTCGAGCTGACCTGCTCTGATACCAATTCAACGGGGATGTCACGCTCCGGGCCCCGCCGAGCTCGCAACATCCCTCGATGGTCGATCATTGATTGCGACGTCCCGGATACGTCGCCGACCCAACCCAAACATCAGAGATTAAGCACATGCGGAAACAAATAAAAACAACCCGGACAATTAACGATGACAATGGGAAGCAATAGCACAAAACAATAATTAGAATTTCTACACTTAGCAGATACATACAATGTCCACAACAACAGAATCGCATTCCTCAAAAGGGACAAAGGCCCGCAAACTTAACTCCTCTCTGGGGGGCTCAAAATACGGGTACTTGACCCGTCTTGATCTCCGAGATACTCTTTGCGGCGTCTCCAATCACTCATGGTCGCGGATGCGAAATGGTTATATAATAACCGTGAGACAGAGTCTCAATAAGCAACCCCTATACCCCCACATAGGCCAATCGCACCCGGACAAGTCGTACATGCAATCTACCCCATAACACAATCAATTTCACATAGAAGGCTTACCTCGCCTCGAACCACGTGCTACTCCTGCATATTAGTTCAAGCATGATAGTGTAAGAATAAATCACCACCACTTCACATTTACCAGCACACACAATCCCACTCAAAATCAATCAACCCGACCAACTCAATCGGTCAATTTAATCACACGCTCGACCAACCAATTGGTCATACACTCAACCAGCCGGTCAATCACCTTTCAACCAGCCAATCCGTACACACACTCATCCAGCCAAATGGGTCACACGCTCAACCAGCCATTTCAATCACACTCAAATCACATGCGTGAACGTACATCTTTCTCGCGATCCGCGCCTCTGCGCCTCAAGTTCATTCACACAGCCCGCGTAAACACGCCTCAGGCTCACATTCACGGGCGTAAACACGCCTGGGGCCCGTTCTCACAGCCCGCGTAAACACGCCTCAGGCTCAACTTTCTTTCCAATGACCCGCGTAAACACGCCTCAGGTCCAATCACACCTTTAATGGGCCACCGTCAACACGTCTCAAGCCCGCATTCCAACTGGCCCAACGGCCGATCATGCCTTTATACGGACCGCCGTCAACACGTCCCAAGTCCGCATTCCAACTGGCCCATCGGCCGATCATGCCTTTACACGGACCGCCGTCAACACGTCCCAAGTCCGTAGCCCTCCGATCAATCCGGGCTTAAAATCGACAGGCATGCACACGCCATTCAATTCAATCACATTCATGTCAAATTGCATCAAACAGCTCAAATTCACAAATTCGGTCCAATCCACAAATCGCCACTTCAACCACAAACCCGACATTCAAGTCGGTCACACATGATTTTTCCCCAAAACAACCATATTACTGTTCGATTAAATTAGCACAGATAAAGCATAATATAATCTAATTAAATCACAATATAAATAAATTAAAAAGTACGCCCCTAGCGTTTCTAACCGAGACAAGTCTACAAGTACCCATGTACAAATCAAAATCACATCACGGCCCATCTCACTTGCCCACCAACCCGTCATGCACGCCTGTCACATACTAACCTCAAACCTACCCACGAATGCCACAACAATATTATCAATTAGCCCACCATAATCAATCATCAAATACGCTCCACAATTCTCACAATTTAATCTATTAATATGCACGTACTAAATTTGCACCAGTCCACGTTTAGCCCCTAAACCAATACTAATTTATCCCTAGACAAGTCTAATAATACCCAATGTACTAGATGATTAATAATCATGTTAAATAGGATAAGCCTATAGGGCTATAGGGTAGGATTTTATCTATTATTTTTACTATTGTTGTAATATTATTATGCATGTTTTTTAATTAGGATATAATTGCATAAATTATTGTGTTTTGAATGTTGTCACCTTAGATAGAGTTAGGACCCTAGGCTGCATAGCTATCTTAACTGCTAATCGTTAATGATTGAGCACTCGTTTGATCACCTTACATGTTAGGAGATATGTCCTAAAATTAATCCAAACTGTTCAAAATATATTTTTTCAAAAGAACATGATGAAAGGTACTGAAAGGCGAGGCTACCTCACCCACAGTTGACGGTGGATTTTCCGACGAAACAAATTGCCAATGGCAAGCGATCAATTTTCAAATTTATGGTACTTGATCAATTTTTCAAATTTGTGGCAAGAGCAAAATAAATTATAAAAATTGTTCACATTGGATTTTCCTATGAGGCATATCCTCGCCAATGGCACTTCAATGATCAATTTTTCAAATTCGTGGCACTTAGTAAGCAAACAAAAAAAAAGCACTCAAGTGAACGCCGTACAAAAGTTATGACACTTTTGTTGTTCTTATCCCCATAGCTAGGCTCTAGGAATGACAAAAATCTCAAATTGCAGTTGACTGTCTTCATGGGGTAATCATAGAGAGATTGAACGTGAAATCAAGAGATAGGAACAAGGACGAGAAACCAAATATTACTTGATCAACTCAAAAATTCAAGGAGCGAGACGTTTAATTCGCCTTATTACGGGGATCTTGCCAACGACATCACTCTCGGGTTCTTGTTTTTAAAATAGAATTTTGCTAGAATCGCTTTTCGATCCAATTTGGCCGTTATTTTATACCCCAAACTTGGCGATCGATTTGGGGTTTCGTATCATGAAATAAAATTGACGTGTCGATATTACGTAGCCAAAGTGGTCTCGGTTATCGTGAAAAGTGAGAAAGTGGATTTTGGACCAGACAAATTTGGTGGTAGACCTCCTCGCAGTGTGATTTGGATTATTTTATTTTGGGCTGTAGCCCTAGAATTTTGATTTCTCCGGATTTATCGTGATTATTAGGCCTTTTACGATATTAAATCGGGACCGATAGTTCGGTTTTAGTTAAACCGTGTCCTTTGATTCGGCGCTTAAAAGTTTGAATTTGCTCTTTTCTCTTTCTCTCCTCTCTCTTCCTCACTGATTTCTCCCCAGGTACGCCTTTCAGCCGTTTCTCTCTCTCTCTCTCTCTCTCTCTCTCTCTCTCTCCTTTCCCCGCCACTCACGCCCTTCCCCTCGTGACAGCGCCCTCCCCGGGCCGACCCATGCACCGCTTCCTCTCCTCTCCTTCTCTTTTCTTTTCTTTCTTTCTCTCCCTCTCTTCTTCTCCTGGGGATCGCTCAGCTTCGCTCCTCGCCTCCTCCGCCTCACTGGCCGGGCCGCTTCCTCCCCGGTTTTGTTCACTTTGCTCCAGCCCCCCCCTCACATCACACTGATCACACAAGCGCGCTGCCGCCATCGCGAAGTACCCCCGCCGGGCCTTCGCCACCGGGCGGCCCTCGACCGCTTTCTCCTCGGGCTGGGCTCCTCCTCAAGGCGGCGGGGCAAAGAAGCCTGGCTGGGCAGTGAGGTCCGGCCAAGGCCGCATGGGCCGGCCAAATTGCCAGCCTGCCGCTTCCGCTACAGCCCTGTCAGCTGGGTAGCCTCGGGCCAAGGGCTGCTGGCCAAGGCTGCCTGCAGCCCTCCGCCGCCACTCAGCCACCTTCCTCGCTTCTCCCTTCCCCGGGCGCTCTCCCTCGCCATGCCCAGCCTGCCGGGTGCGAAGCCTGCCTGGGCTGCCCTGCTGCCAAGCAAGGCTGGGCCACAAGGCCAGCTTCACTCCGGGTTCATGGCCCGCTTTGCCGCTTGGCCGCCGGCCCTGCCACCACTCCCAGCACCTCACCTCCCTCCCTCCCTCCCTCACCCTACCGCCACCCCCCTCCTCGTCTAGCCTCACAGCCCGCCGCCGGGCCAGCCTCACTGCCAAGTTC